>JASDQU010370457.1:102095-112235 GCA_032191745.1 Picea mariana | reverse complement strand
GCATGTTTCAGTCCTAGTTCTAGAAGCGTCCTATGACTGATCAATCAACAAAATTTATTTCATTTAAAATGTGCTAAGGCTTGGCTCTATTACAACCTAGAACCAACTCTTGTGACAACATTTTCTGGCGGCATTGCCGGGGACGAAGAAATGAAGCTATCTTCCCTGGGATACGACAAAAAGTTTAGATCTATTCCTTGATGGTGAAAAAGGGATAGGCATTCAATTGGCTGTGATCATTCACCTGACGACTCCTTGGTTCGAAGATTCTACACGATTCACTGACGACTCCACTGGTCTCAAAATGTCGAATTTGTTCACTGCTCAGATTGCTGCAAGGTTTGCTCCTTTGGAATTTACAAATGTTTATGGTTTTCCAAACACTGTTCCAGACATTAAAATTTGGGAAGATGTACTTCCTAAATTTGGAGGATATGAGGACGACAATCCTACTTAACACTTGTTTGAATTCTACAAGCTCATGGATGAATTAAATGTACATCATGAAGATGTCCTCATGAATCTGTTTATGTTTTCGTTGGAAAGAAATGCTAGGCTCTGGTATAAATATTTACCCCATTCTAGTATTCCTTCATTGAAAGAATTTCATACAACATTCCATCATCGATATGAAAGGTATTTTTCTCAGGAATTTCTTTTTGAGCATTGTTGTGAAGAATATATATCGCATGATAAGGTTGAGAGTTCTCCTGCTTCACCTTTTTCTGATTATTGTACATCTGAAGATCTAATTATTCTAGCTACAAATCATATGGATCAGCTGTCTTTTAGTTAGATGGAACTTCAAATCAATGAAGGCAATCCCTAGCTTTCAGTTTTGCAGATAGAGGGAAGTTGCAACAATCATGAGGAACATCAAGAAGACTATCTTTCTTCTTCTATACCCTTTGTTTCAGATTTTGATGTAAAGGATGCTGATGATGAGGAAGACAATGATATTTTTCAAAATCTATTTCAATATCAGAGTGCTGATTTTTCATTGTAGAAACCTTTAGGATTTTATTCTGATTTTCCAGTGTTTGATAAATATAGTGAGGATGAAGAGGATTTTAAAGATTTGTTGTCTAATGAAATTTCATCAAATCCTATTGATCAACTAAAAGATGATCAGAAAAGTATGAATTCTATGGTTGAAGACATAAATGAGTCTATTGTTCAAGAGTCCAATGAAGATCCTTTTAACTTTGATACATCCTCCAAAGATATCATTGTTGGAGAGGGTGATCAGAAATTTTTTCATGATACATATTTTCAGACTCAGTTTTCATTTGATCATTATCAAGACAGTAATGTAGGAAATGAAGAACATATCTCTTCTTCTCTCTTAAAAATTTTCAGTTGTAATAGGCCAACATATCATAGTGATGAATTCAAATCATAGGGATATGATGAAGGAGAGAAGACAAGTTCAAATCAGTAGCTGATTATGCATGTTTCCCCAACATATATTAAGCAGTTCACATTCAACATTCAGATCAGTAAAGGCAAAGAGAAACAACATTTAAGTCAATTAGAACAACAACAAAATGAGGTATTTCTATGTGACTTTTATGATCCCGTTGTTGATTATTTGGAGTTAATGAGCAACATAGATGTCAAAACATTCTTTTCAAATGAAAGTCGTTTTTGTCATCTTTTCAAACTATATTTTTGCATGCTATGGTTTACAATATTTTTCGGGTACAGATCAAAGATGATATCAGTAAATCAGTTTCTTATATGGCTTCATTGGAAACATGATTTCGCTTGATAAGAGGCAGTACAATTGCTTAGAGTAGGAGTAGGCAGGAGAATAAGCTCTTCATACGAGCAACTATGTCATTTTCATTTGTTGATTTCTTGAATAAGAAAATCAGGATACATGCAAGCTACAGGGTTTCTAAAGATCAGTTTCACAGGTTGGATAACTCCATAGCCCAATGAATGCATAAGCAGTTTTTTGTTTCGAAAAGGTGCAAGCAAAGTGATAAGGTTCAGCGTTTGATAAGGATGATTTCAGGTCGCCCAATGGATGAAGGAACTTGGTTTACTGTTCTTGGTGCTTTGTAGGAAAGCACCATCCCTAGATGGAGCCTATGTTGGAACAAATATTGAAATTTTGGCTTTCGGTAGCTTAGGAGGAAAAAATTTATAGTGTTTAGCTACCGAAAGTGCAGAATTTCAGTAGCTTACATCTCAGGTTTCATATTCCCTTAGCTACCGAAAGTGTAGATGTGTTTTTACCCAGAAATCAAGTCATGAGGAGCCACGAAAAAAATGCAATAAATGAAAATAAAATCTCTATAATAAGGTTTTACATAAATGACACGTCACCGTTTTGGGTTTTCGGCAGTCGAGGGTTCGACCGACATAGAGATTTTGACCGTTGCTCCGTTTCCCCGAAACTCGAAAGCTGAAATCGGGGTTTCGGGACTTTCAGTAGCTTATGGCGCTCTAAAATCACACTTTTAGCTGCCGAAATCCAGGACTTTCGGTGGCTAAGATACCCCTATTTTCGGCCTATTAGCCACCAAAATCGCAGGTTTTTTTCCAGTGACAAAACTGCCTTAGAAAAACTCAATTTTTGCAGCCGTGGAGAGGCTTTTTTCTGCGTTCGAATAGTCAATCGACATCTACTAATATTTCTAGTGGTGTATTCATAATTTCATTTGGATCTTGGGAAGGTAGTCAAAAGTCCCCCGAAAGATGAGGTTAGTTTTAAAAAATGTGACGTTTTTAACTATGTTGAGTCATCATTTTCGAATGATGATTCTGAGCGACTGGAGTATACTTTTGAGAAATGGTCAGAGCATTTTGTGCCTAACACATAGTATATAAATATCCTCTCTCATTTTTCCTACAGGTGTCACATATTGGGAGAATCGAATCCATCTCCGAGCCCTAATTTTTGGATCTCATATTTTCCTGTTTTGACACATGTTTGTAAAATGCAGATCTAGGGCAAATGGAAATGGATCTCAGGGAGCTGAGAGAGGTTTTTTCTCAGAACAAACATATGCACAAAATCCTCTTTCAATTTATACACATCTGTCACGATTCGTGAGATACAGAACCATAACCACAGCCCCAGTGTTCAGCAGTTTGGCCCATTTTCTATGGCAGAAAGTTTTCGAAATTGATGGTAGTTGTTGTTATCTTTTGGGAGGAAATTCGACCTCCTAGGGAGGATTTCGACCTCAATACCTACATGAGATACTTGTTATTTTCTAGAGGAATTTCTTTTGTAATTCAAATTGTTTTTCAGTTATTCGAAAGGGGGTAGAAGACTTATATTATTGTATCTTCTTGAAGAGAAAAAGAGGGGGGAACAACCCGAGAGCCTTTTGGAGGCTGGGTTTGTAATGCATTTTATTTCAGTAGATATAGAACAAAATGCTAGGAGATTCTATACCTTGTCACTGTGTAATTTTGTTTTTCTTGTATTGTTTTCTCTGGTTTATGTTCAATTTTTTTTCCTTCTTTTACATATTTAACTTGTAATGGCTCCAATTCAGTAATACCTCTGTTGTAGTCATTTATCAGGCAACCTATTAGGTTTATATTTTCCTCTGTTTATGCTGTGAGAAAAACAAGACCTGTAACTTGAGTGTTTCTGCCTAGATTACAAGTTATATATATATATGTTTGTATTTCGAAGTTATTTTCCATTCCTCTATTGAAATGAAGATTAGACTTATCAGAATTAGATACATAACTCTTTGTTTCAGTCTCCTTTATCCCCTATCTTCTATCAATCCTCATTATTTTGAAATGAATTTAGAAGATGAGGTCATGCCTCTTTGTTTCTGATCTATAAATGAGTGAAAGGCCCGTTTCAGACCTAGTTCTAGAAGCCTCCTATGACTGATCAATCAACAAAATTTATTTCATTTAAAATGTGCTAAGGCTTGGCTCTATTACAGCCTAGAACCAACTCTTGCGACAACACCAACAATCTCTCTCACCTGGAGAGAGTTTCTCATAGGCCTGACAACGTGCTTCTTCAATCCACATGCCCGATAACCCGCCTCTTCAAACCACATGCTTGACAACCTGCTTCTTCTGTCCAGCTCCTAAGTCAAATGGGCAACCACAGTAGAAAAATTAGGTATGGGCTCTAGTAATGAAAGCAAGCCACACCAGTCTAGAGAAAATGTGGGTAATAAAAACAAAATGGCTAAGGTGCGATTTGGCTGAGGCACTACACAGTCGTGCTGTGCCTCAAAGGAAAAACAGTGAGCTTCACGGGTTGTAAGATTCAGAGGTTGTAGAGGTAAACAAAGGAGGTCATGGATCAGCTCGTGAGTGCGTGCGTGCATGGGAAATATGGCAAGAATGTGAGTGAACCCCGACAACAATGGATTTTCTCCCATAAAACTGCATGCACTTAGGTTGACACATGGATCTCTTAGGAACTCATCCCTCGCCACTTGGATTTCGTTCCTTTTCCCAAGGGAACTTAGGATAACATGGTTTATTTCCAAAACCTTAGTACTTTTAGGAAAATATAATATAATATCCCCTTGGCAATAAGCCTTCTAGCTTATCCATTTTTTCCTAGCCTCTCAGCACTATCCCTTTCCTTACCTAGTGGATCTTAGTCCCCCATAACTCTTTCTTCGTGGTTGGTCTACACGCAATGATGTAATTATATTAATGATGTGAGTATTTACATATACAAAATTAGGCTCCCTGGCCTTCAACAACTAGGCTCTCCAGCCGAATAAACACATAATCCTCCCAACTTATAAACACTTGGATCACCAACCTATATACATCATTACAATTCAACAGGGGCTTGGCCTTGGGGTATTACAATCTCCTCCCCTTATTTATGCACTGTCCTTAGTACATATTACTTACATAATATCAACAATATTTCCAAAATCTTCAAAAAGATGCGGTTATTCTGCCCGCATAGCATCTTCATGCTCCCAAGTTGCATCCTCAGAACCGTACCAGGTCAATTGGACCTTTACAAGCCCTATGGTGCGATTCCAGAGATGTTTGATTTTTCGGTCTAGAATGCGTACCAGATGCACTTGAAAATGCTTCCTTGCTCCACCTGAATCACATTCCAATCGATAACATGATTAGCATCAGGTATATATTTCTTGAGAAATGATACATGGAATACATTATGAATAATCATAGATGCAGGTAATGAAAGCATCCAAAATACTGGTCCAATCCTCTCTAGGATTTCAAATGGCCCACAAGATTTGGTTGCCAACTTGGAAGAGTTTCCCAACTTCAGGGAACTTCTGTTGGCCTTCACCTTCAAGAAAACACGATCACCCACTTTAAATTCCCTGTGAGTTCTTCCCTTGTCATCATATCTTTTCTTCCTATCTTGGGAAGAATTTAAATTCTATTTTATCTTTGACATATTCTCTTCCATTTCCCTGAGAAACTCTAGCCCAATTACTGCTCTATCAGCTGGGTTGTCCCAACTTATTGGTGTGTTGCACTTTCTTCTATAAAGTTCCTCAAATGGGCCCATCTTCAGTGATGCTTAGTCCCCATTGTTGTAGGAAAATTCTACCAAGTGTAGATAATATTCCCATTTAGATGGTTTTTCCATCACGTACATCCTTAGCATATCCTCTATCACTTGGTTCACTCTTTCATTTTTCCCATCAATCTCAGGATGATAAGCTATGCTGAAGTTCAGATTTGTTCCAAACCCTTTGAATAATCCCTTCGAGAACTTTGAGGTAAACTTTGGGTCTCTATCAGACACAATTGTCTTGGGTATGCCATGCAAGCATGCTACTTCCCTCATATAAATATCAACAACATTGGTTGCCTTGTGAGTAACCTTCATAGGAATGAAATGGGCAGCTTTAGTAAGCTTGTCCACCACCACCATCATAGCATCATGCTTCTTATTTGTTTTGGGAAATTTGGTGATGAAATCCATTGTCACCACTTCCCACTTCCATTCAGGAATGGGCAATGGCTGCAACAACTCAATTGGGTTTCTATGCTCAGCATTGAACTTTTGACACTTCAAACATTTAGCAATGTACTCAACAATTTCCTTCTTCATACATGGCCAATAATATTGGCTCTTGACTGCTGCAACTATTTTCTGATATCCTATGTGTCCAACGTAAGGTACATTATGCATCTCTTTCAAAATCGTACTCCTCAATTCATGAGATTTGGGTACATAAATTCTATTACTGTATAGGATAATTTCATCAGTTCCCAATTTATAATCTTCAACCTTCTGCTGCATTTTACCTTGCTGTAATTTTGTTACCAACTCCATGTACTGCAAATCTACTTTTTCAGCCTCATAAATTATACTTTTAAGATCATTTTAATACATGCTAATGGCTGTAGCATGCATTTCATGCACTCTCCTACTGAGTGCATCAACCACTTTGTTCTCTTTTCCTTTGATGTGCTTGATATCAAAGCCATACTCACAGAGGAATTCTAACCATCTGCTCTGCCTGGCATTTAAATTTGGATGGTCAAATAAATATTTCATACCATTATGGTATGTCCTCATCTAAAACCTCTTTCCTATGAGGTAGTGCCTCCACTTATTCAAGGTGTGCACTATGGATTCCAACTCCAAATCATGAGTGGCATAGAGCCTTTCATGCTCTTTCATTTTTTGGATTCAAAACATATGACAAACCCATTCTGACTGAGGAATCCACTAAGTCCTTCTTTGCATGCATCTGTGCAAACCACAAAATCTTCATTTGGATTTGCAATCTTTAGAATTGGAGCACTGTTTAACAACTGCTTCAATTGTTGGAAGCTATTTTCACATTCTGTTGTCCATTGAAACTTCACCCCCTTCCTTTGCAAGGAAGTGATTGGTTGAGCAATCCTAAAAAACCCTGCAATGAATATTCTGTAGTAGCCAGCTAGACCCATGAAGGATATGACTTCGGTCACATTCTTAGGTGTTGTCCACCCTTTAATGGCCTCAATATTTTCAAGGTCCACTGCTATCCCTTCTTCAGATATGATATGCCCCAAATAGTGAATTCGGTTCTGATAAAATGAGCACTTGCTCAATTTGGAATACAATTGGTTCTCTCTTAACACTTGTAACACCATCCTCAAGTGATGCTCATGCTCTTCTTCCGACTTGGAATATACAAGGATGTCATCCAAAAATAAAATAACAAACTTGTCTAAGTATTCCCAGAAATTACCATTCATTAAGCACATGAAAACAATTGGTGCATTTGATAACCCAAATGGCACCACTGTGAACTCATAATGACCATACCTTTTTCTGAAGGAAGTCTTGTTGATGTCTTCATTGCTGATCCTTACTTGATGATATCCTGACTTGAGATCAATCTTTGAGAATAAATTTGCACCCTTTAATTGATCAAATAGATCATCGATGCTTGACAAAGGATGCTTGTTCTTTATAGTCGCTTTGTTCAATTGTCTAAAGTCAATGCACAATCTCAATGTACCATATTTATTCTTCACAAATAAAACTAGGGAGCCCTAAGGTGACACACTTGGGTATATATACCCCTTCTTCAGAAGCTCTTCAAGCTACATTTGGAACTCCTTCAACTATGGTGTACTCATTCTGTAGGGAGTCTTTGATACTAGATCTTCTCTAGGCATTAAATTTATAGAGAAATCAATATCTCTCTTTGGGGGTAGTCCTGGTGTCTCCTTAAACACATCCTCAAAATATTTCAGGACTGCGTGATCCTCTAGATTTGGCACATTATCCTTAGGTTCTTCCTCCATATGGGCTGCAAATATTTGGCAACCCTTCCTGAAACACTTCTTCAACTGCACTTCTAAGATCTCTCGGACAATAAATTCCTTGGGAATTCCTTGGACTGTTCTTGGGTTCCCTTCCTCATTCAGGAAAGTAAATTCCTTGCTATGATAGTCTAAGACAAGATGGTGTTGGTCTAACCAATCCACACCAATTAGAAATTCATATGAATTCAAGGGAAGGATTTTCAAATCTACCTTGGTACTCAACCCATTCATGTCCACTAGACATGATTTAACCAACTCAACAACTTTTCTCTTGGCTCCTGTAGCCAACTGCACCAACCAAGATTTCTCATGCTTTCTTATTGGTGAATGCAATCTTTCCACTACCTTAGAATCTATATAGATATGACTAGATCCTAGATCTATTAAAATAGTAAAGGAATGGTTATTTATCATACCTTCTACTTCAATCATGTGTGACTGAAATTCAACTTTCTTGTTGTCCAGGGCTGCATAGATCCTTAGAACACTTCTGCCCATATCCTCCATTGTTTTAGCTTGCTGTACATTGTGAAAAAATCTCACTTTGTCACTTTTGTGAGGAGAATACCTATACTTATGCTCTCCTTTACAACCAAAACATTGAATGGGTGTCTTCCTTGGCCTTTTCACACCTACCTCATCCATTCTGTGCTCTCTAAAAGATGGCTTTCCTTGAGGACTGTTTCTGAAAAATTATGGCTTGTTCCCCTTCTACCTATGTTCCCTCTTAAAATTATTCTTGTCTTCCCAAGTTCTTTGGAAAGTAGCTTTCCTTGATGCTGATCATATAATCACTTGTATCTCCTTATGGTTTCCTCCAAGGTCTTGGGATCATCATATTGAATATTGTCACTAATAAAGGATGGAAGCCCACTTAGATACCCCTGAATCCTAACGGTCTCATCTTTGATGAAGGAGACACACTTCAAAAGTTCTAAAAATATCCTTTCATACTCATCAATGGTCATACTGCCCAGTTTGATTTCAAATAACTCTTTCATCTTTTTGTCATAATACCTCTTGGTTAAGTATTTCTTCTCAAAATGCTTCTTGAATTCCTTCCAAGTCACATTTTTCTCTCATATGTGATTCACTTGCACAAGCTGAACCCACCACATGGATGCCTTTCCTTTCAGTTGATAAATAACAAGTCTTCCTTCTGCATGAGAAGAGTAGTTATGCAATTGGAAGTAATTCCTCATGCCTAGCAGCCCTGTCTCAACATCTTGATCCTTCTTGTGCTCACCATCAAAAGTACGAGGTTTGATCTTGTTTATTTCTCCTTTCAATTCATCCACCCAAACCTCTTATGATGTTTCCTAACAGGTAATGGACTTGAGCTGCTATGTGCTCTCTTGTTGGAATTCCTTTGAGAGTGATGGTGATGTCTTCTATCACTCCTTCATCTTCCTTTTCCCTCAGGGGTCCCGTGGCTTCCTGATTTGCTGGAGTCACTCTCCTTATCCAAATTATTTTCAATTCTATATAGGCTTTTCATTAACCTCATATTGAAGTCTTATTGCCATTCCTTGGCCTTCATAAGCCTCTCATTATCATCCTTGTGGCTCTGGACATTTGTCTACAATTTTCTGAGGGTCTTAGCCAGATTTATGTATTCCTCCTTTCCTCCTCCATGTCTATTGGAGTTAGTTCCTTCCATACCCAACTGGACATTCATCCATCTGATTTCATCTTCTTGGCTGTAGACTATATTTGTATCATTCATCACTCTGCACTTTGTGCTAAATCTTCTCTGACAACTGCTAATTATGAAGAATGTGCAACCAACAAAACTTTGTCAGGACAATTGTTCTTTATAATTTCATGAAAACACAAACCATTCTAATTCATTGATATATCAGACTTCTTTTCTATTGATTTCCTGAGAAATTGATTGTTCAAATCCAATTTTTGGGTGAACAATTATCTTGTACTGTTCAATACCTTTCCAATGCCTGCTTCCATGCTCAATTTGGAGTTTTTGAGCAGGAAGTTATGGATACTTGAACAATGTATTTTCGGGGATGCAATCCCTGGACGTGGATTCTTTCATCTCAGATCTGAATTGGACCTTGGATCCGTGTTGGATCCTCTCTTCAAGTTTACTGACCTTCTATACTTCGTTAGGTGTAGATATGTACAAATCAAAACCCCACATGCTCCTTCTTTAAGCCCTTTTTTTTGTTCTCAAAAACAATTTTCAGGCACCATCCCTTTTTATTCGGCCTCCTCATCTCATGGAACCATAGGTTGTGACCCAACACTAACAAATAGATGAATATCCTATGCTTCAGGCCTCCAGAGCTCTGTAAATTCGGGCTTCAGAGGTTTTCCTTTCACCTCACCTCATTTCCTCCGAACACCGAAGTGACG
>JASDQU010370457.1:91783-102045 GCA_032191745.1 Picea mariana | reverse complement strand
TGTGCTAAGGCTTGGCTTTATTACACCCTATAACCAACTCTTGCGACAACACCAACAATCTCTCTCACCTGGAGAGAGTTGCTCATAGGCCTGACACCGTGCTTCTTCAATCCACATGCCCAATAACCCACCTCTTCAAACCAAATTCTTGACAAACTGCTTCTTCTGTCCAGCTCCTAAGTCAAATGGGCAACCACAGTAGAAAAATTGGGTATGGGCTCTAGTAATGAAATCAAGCCACACCAGTCTAGAGAAAATGTGGGTAATAACAACAAAATGGTTAAGGTGCGATTTGGCTGAGGCACTGCGTAGTCATGTTGTGCCTCACATGAAAAATAGTTAGCTTCACGGGTTATAGGATTCAGAGGTTGCAGAGGTAAACAATGGAGGTCATGGATCAGCTCATGAGTGCTTGCGTGCATGGGAAATATGGCAAGAATGTGAGTGAACCCTGACAACAATGGATTTTCTCCCATAAAACTGCATGCACTTAGGTTGACACATGGATCTCTTGGGAGCTCGTCCCTTGCCACTTGGATTTTGTTCCTTTTCTCAAGGGAACTTAGGATAACATGGTTTATTTCCAAAACCTTAGTATTTTTAGGAAAATATAATATAATATCCCCTTGGCAATAAGCCTTCTAGCTTAGCCATTTTTTCCTAGCCTCTCAGCCCTATCCCTTTCCTTACCTAGTGGATCTTAGTCCCCCATAACTCTTTCTTCATGGTTGGTCTACACGCAATGATGTAATTATATTAATGATGTGAGTATTTACATATACAAAATCAGGCTCCCTGGCCTTCAACAACTAGGCTCTCCAGCTTAATAAACACATAATCCTCCCAACTTATAAACACTTGGATCACCAACCTATATACATCATTGCAATTCAACAGGGGCTTGGCCTTGGGGTATTACAATCTCCTCCCCTTATTTATGCACTGTCCTTAGTGCATATTACTTACATAATATCAACAATATTTCCAAAATCTTCAAAAAGATGTGGTTATTTTGCCAGCATAGCATCTTCATGCTCCCAAGTTGCATCCTCAGGACCGTACCAGGTCCATTGGACCTTTACAAGCCCTATGGTGTGATTCTGGAGATGTTTGATTTTCCAGTCTAGAATACGTACCAAATGCACTTGAAAACGCTTCCTTGCTCCACCTGAATCACATTCCAATCGATAACATGATTAGCATCAAGTATATATTTCTTGAGAAATGATACATGGAATACATTATGAATAATCATAGATGCAGGTCATGAAAGCATGAAAGATACTGGTCCAATGCTCTCTAGGATTTCAAATGGCCCACAAGATTTGGTTGCCAACTTGGAAGAGTTTCCCAACTTCAGGGAACTTCTGTTGGCCTTCACCTTCAAGAAAACACGATCACCCACTTTAAATTCCCTGTGATTTCTTCCCTTGTCATCATATCTTTTCTTCCTGTCTTGGGAAGAATTTAATTTTTTTTTTATCTTTGACATATTCTCTTCCATTTCCCTGAGAAACTCTAGCCCAATTACTGCTCTATCAGCTGGGTTGTCCCAACTTATTGGTGTGTTGCACTTTCTTCTATAAAGTGCCTCAAATGGGCTCATCTTCAGTGATGCTTAGTACCCATTGTTGTAGGAAAATTCTACCAAGTGTAGATAATATTCCCATTTAGATGGTTTTTCCATCATGTACATCCTTAGCATATCCTCTATCACTTGGTTCACTCTTTCATTTTTCCCATCAATCTCGGGATGATAAGCTGTGCTGAAGTTCAGATTTGTTCCAAACCCTTTGAATAATCCTTTCAAGAAATTTGAGGTAAACTTTGGGTCTCTATCAGACACAATTGTCTTGGGTATGCCATGCAAGCATGCTACTTCCCTCATATAAATATCAACAACATTGGTTTCCTTGTGAGTAACCTTCATAGGAATGAAATGGGCAGATTTAGTAAGCTTGTCCACCACCACCATCATAACATCATGCTTCTTATTTGTTTTGGGAAATTTGGTGATGAAATCCATTGTCACCACTTCCCACTTCCATTCAGGAATGGGCAATGGCTGCAACAACTCGATTGGGTTTCTATGCTCAGCCTTGAACTTTTGACACTTCAAACATTTAGCAATGTACTCGACAATTTCCTTCTTCACACATGGCCAATAATATTGGCTCTTGACTGCTGCAACTATTTTCTAATATCCTATGTGTCCAATGTAAGGTACATTATGCATCTCTTTCAAAATCGTACTCCTCAATTCATGAGATTTGGGTACATAAATTCTATTACTGTATAGGATAATTTCATCAGTTCCCAATTTATAATCTTCAACCTTCTGCTGCATTTTACCTTGCTGTAATTTTGTTACCAACTCTATGTACTGCAAATCTACTTTTGCAACCTCATAAATTATACTTTTAAGATCATTTTGATACATGCTAATGGTTGTAGCATGCATTTCATGCACTCTCCTACTGAGTGCATCAACCACTTTGTTCTCTTTTCCTTTGATTTGCTTGATATCAAAGCCATACTCACAGAGGAATTCTAACCATCTGCTCTGCTTGACATTTAAATTTGGATGATCAAATAAATATTTCATACCGTTATGGTATGTCCTCATATAAAACCTCTTTCCTATGAGGTAGTGCCTCCAGTTATTCAAGGTGTGCACTATGGATTCCAACTCTAAATCGTGAGTGGCATAGAGCCTTTCATGCTCTTTCAATTTTCTAAATTCAAAACATATGACAAACCCATTATGACTGAGGAATCCACCGAGTCCTTCTTTGCATGCATCTGTGCAAACCACAAAATCTTCATTCGGATTTGCAATCTTTAGAATTGGAGCACTGTTTAACAACTGCTTCAATTGTTGGAAGCTATTTTCACATTCTGTTGTCCATTGAAACTTCACCCCCTTCCTTTGCAAGGAAGTGATTGGTTGAGCAATCCTCAAAAACCCTACAATGAATATTCTGTAGTAGCCAGCGAGACCGATGAAGGATATGACTTCGGTCACATTCTTAGGTGTTGTCCACCCTTTAATGGCCTCAATATTTTCAAGGTCCACTGCTATCCCTTCTTCAGATATGATATGCCCCAAATAGTGAATTCGGTTTTGATAAAATGAGCACTTGCTCAATTTGGAATACAATTGGTTCTCTCTTAACACTTGTAACACCATCCTCAAAAAATGCTCATGCTCTTCTTCTGACTTGGAATATACAAGGATGTCATCCAAAAATAAAATAACAAACTTGTCTAAGTATTCCTAGAAATTACCATTCATTAAGAACATGAAAACAATTGGTGCATTTGATAACCCAAATGGCACCACTGTGAACTCATAATGACGATACCTTTTTCTGAAGGAAGTCTTGCTGATGTCTTCATTGCTGATCCTTACTTGATGATATCCTAACCTGAGATCAATCTTTGAGAATATCTTTTCACCCTTTAATTGATCAAATAGACCATCGATCCTTGGCAAAGGATACTTGTTCTTTATAGTCTCTTTGTTCAATTGTCTGAAGTCAATGCACAATCTCAATGTACCATAATTATTCTTCACGAATAAAACTAGGGAGCCCTAAGGTGACACACTTGGGCGTATATACCCCTTCTTCAGAAGCTCTTCAAGCTACATTTGTAACTCCTTCAACTCTTGTGTACTCATTCTGTAGGGAGTCTTTGATACTAGATCTTCTCTAGGCATCAAATTTATAGAGAAATCAATATCTCTCTTTGGGGGTAGTCCCGGTGTCTCCTTAAACACATCCTCAAAATATTTCAGGACTGTGTGATCCTCTAGATTTGGCACATTATCCTTAGGTTCTTCCTCCATATGGGATGAAAATATTTGGCAACCCTTCCTGAAACACTTCTTCAACTTCATTTCTAAGATCTCTCGGACAATAAATTCCTTGGGAATTCCTTGGACTGTTCTTGGGTTCCCTTCCTCATTCAGGAAATTAAATTCCTTTCTATGATAGTCTAAGAAAAGATGGTGTTGGTCTAACCAATCCACACCAATTAGAAAGTCATATGAACCCAAGGGAAGGATTTTCAAATCTACCTTGGTAGTCAGCCCATTCATGTCCACTAGACATGATTTAACCAACTCAACAACATTTCTCTTGGCTCCTGTAGCCAATTGCACCAACCAAGATTTCTCATGCTTCCTTATCGGTAAATGCAATCTTTCCACTACCTTAGGATCTATATACATATGACTAGATCCTAAATCTATTAAAATAGTAAAGGAATGGTTATTTATCATACCTTCTACTTCAATCATGTGTGATTGAAATTCAACTTGCTTGTTGTCCAGGGCTGCATAGATCCTTAGAACACTTCTGCCCATATCCTCCACTGTTTTAGCTTGCTGTACATTGTGAAAAAATCTCACTTTGTCACTTTTGTGAGGAGAATACCTATACTTATGGTCTTCTTTACAACCAAAAAATTGAATGGGTGTCTTCCTTGGCCTTTTCACACCTACCTCATCCATTCTGTGCTCTCTAAAAGATGGCTTTCCTCGAGGATTGTTTTTGAAAAATTATAGCTTGTTCCCCTTCTACCTATGTTCCCTCTTAAAATTATTCTTGTCTTCCCAAGTTCTTTAGAAAGCAGCTTTCCTTTATGCTGATCATATAATCACTTGTATATCCTTATGGTTTCCTCCAAGGTCTTGGGATCATCATATTGAATATTGTCACTAATAAAGGATGGAAGCCCACTTAGATACCTTTGAATACTAATGGTCTCATCTTTGATGAAGGAGACATACTTCAACAGTTCTAAAAATATCCTTTCATACTCATCAATGGTAATTCTGCCCAGTTTGATTTCAAATAACTCTTTCATATTTTTGTCATAATACCTCTTGGTTAAGTATTTCTTCTCAAAATTCTTCTTGAATTCCTTCCAAGTCACATTTTTCTCTCATATGTGATTCACTTGCACAAGCTGAACCCACCACATGGATGCCTTTCCTTTCAGTTGATAAATAACAAGTCTTCCTTCTGCATGAGAAGAGTAGTTATGCAATTGGAAGTAATTCCTCATGCCTAGCAGCCTTGTCTCAACATCTTGATCCTTCTTGTGTTCACCATCAAAGGTAGGAGGTTTGATCTTGTTTATTTCTCCTTTCAATTCATCCACCCAGACCTCTTATGATGCTTCCTAATAGGGAATGGACTTGAGCTGATATGTGCTCTCTTGTTGGAATTCCTTTGAGAGTGATGGTGATGTCTTCTATCACTCCTTCATATTCCTTTTCCCTCAGGGGTCCCGTGGCTTCCTGATTTGCTGGAGTCACTCTCCTTATCCAAATTCTTTTCAATTCTATATAGGCTTTTCATTAACCTCATATTGAAGTCTTATTGCTATTCCTTGGCCTTCATAAGCCTCTCATTATCATCCTTGTGGCTCTGGACATTTGTCTACAATTTTTTGAGGGTCTTAGCCAGATTTATGTCTTCCTCCTTTCCTCCTTCATGTCCATTGGAGTTAGTTCCTTCCATACCCAAATGGACATTCATCCATATGATTTCATCTTCTTCGCTATAGGCTATATTTGTATCATTCATCACTTTACACTTTGTGCTAAATCTTCTCTGACAACTGCTAATTATGAAGAATGTGCAACCAAAAAAACTTTGTCAGGACAATTGTTCTTTATAATTTCATGAAAACACGAACCATTCTGATTCATTAATATATCAGACTTCTTTTCTATTGATTTCCTAAGAAATTGATTGTTCAAATCCAATTTCTGGGTGAACAATTATCTTGTACTGTTCAAGACCTTTCCAATGCATGCTTCCATGCTCAATTTGGAGTTTTTGAGCAGGAAGTTATGGATACTTGAACAATGTATTTTCGGGGATGCAATCCCTGGACGTGGATTCTTTTATCTTAGAGCTGAATTGGACCTTGGATTCGTGCTGGATCCTCTCTTTAAGTTTACCAACCTTCTATACTTCGTTAGGTGTATATATGTACAAATCAAAACCCCACAGGCTCCTTCTTTAAGATATTTTTTTTGTTCTCAAAAACATTTTTCGGGCACCAACCCTTTTTATTCGGCCTCCTCATCTCATGGGACCATAGGTTGTGACCCAACACTAACAAATAGATGATTATCCTATGCTTCAGGCCTCCAGAGCTTTGTAACTTCGGGCTTCAGAGGTTTTCCTTTCACCTCACCTCATTTCCTCCAAACACCAAAATGACGAACTTTAGAGAAACTGCCTCTTCGAAGATTTGGAGCTCCGACACTTCAGAGTGTCGATGTACTTTGCACCCACACACTTAGAATATAACTAAATTCGAATATCTGAATACTCATAAGACGTATGATCGATGTTCCTCATTCCCTGTTTCTATCAACTGTCAACAAGAGCTCTGAAACTCCAGGCTTCAGGAGTTCTAAGGCTCCATAATGCACTGCCTTATGAATTTTCGAATGCCGAAACCATGAAGGGATGAGATCTATGGTCAACATTCACTTGTCAATGGATGGTCAAAATTGACTCCAATTCCAAAAACTAAGAAAACCATTGATCTGCCAATCACTTTAATATCGACGGTCCTGGTCAATTTCATACCTCGAACATGCTTGGGGTTTAACAAGGACCCCAAATTCCGCAATGGAAAGATGTGCGATGGAGCAAGAATCACATCCATCATTGATATACTATCCTAATGGAGATATACGATCCTGATGGATTGCAGAAGGTGAAGTAACACCTTCATTAATTCTCCTTTGGATTTCTGCAATCATTTTTGTTCATTGATCTAGTCAGCAACCACGCGCTAGAGAGGTGATACGTGGTAGATCCCAAGAAGCGGACACGTGGCCAAAATCGAGGGCCGACACATGTCAAGTTCTAACTATAAAAATCCATTTTTTAAAAGCACAAAATACACTGACACGTGACATGCATCTTGTGTGCCCATGTCACCCCATGTGACATCATCAAGCCATGCCACTTAGATGATTCATGACTTCGAAACTTCGATACTTCGGGACTACGGGAATTCGGAGATCTGGAAGTTCTTCCTTCATCATATTTTATTTCTTTCGAATGCCGAATTCCCGAACCCCTTAAATTTTCCAGGGTCCATGTAGTACAAATGTCATCTGTCAAGGTGGTGACACATGGCCCCACCATCGAGTGACATGTGTCATGACCCAATCGATACTAAGGGCCTGCCAAAAGTACAAAAAAAAGTGACACGTGGTAGACTTAGGGTAGGTCCACATCACCCTAGGTGACATCATCATACCACGTCATATATGACGCTTTGGGACTTCGGATCTCTGGGACTTCGAAGGATTTCACATTTACACACCCCAAAACTCATGAACTCTGAATTTCTAAACACTTCCATGTCACCCCTAGTGACGTCATCATGTCACTTCACTTCGATGCTCCAAGACTTCGGGGATTTCATCTCATCGACACTTTTTCAAAACTTCTGAATTGGCGAACTGCCAATTAGGTCCATGTCACTTCAGCATTATTTTATTTTGGCACTTTTGAAGATCTCTTCTCATCTGCATATTTTCAAAACTCTTGAACTACCGACTGCCAAACAATTGCTTCCCATAGCTTTGAGACTTCGACAATTTCTTCACCGTGCAATCTCCCACAGATTTTCCCAAACACCGAACCGCCAAACCACTTGGGAAATCCAATGGTCTACCTTATCCTGAATGATCTATGACTTAGAATCACTCTGGGACTTTGGAGGATTTCCCTGCTGAAACACCGCATAACCCCCAGACAAATGAAACTACGGATCTGATGGTTGTGAGGGATCTGTCTTCTTTCGAACAAATCCTACAGCCCAAATTTAAAATTCGTGGCCCAATACCATAGTTTTCATGGTTTATCAAACTCCTATACCTTCTGAGCTTCTGAACACAGCCAGGGTGTTCCCTCAATGCCTTGCTAGAAATTTGTAATTTTAATTCTCTGAAACTTTTGCTTCAAAAACCACTTATATGGTCCAATTCAGGCTCAGTGTCAAAAAATAGGCTCTGATAACAATTTGTAACGTACTTGGGATGCCTTGTTGGGACGCACTACTTCAAACCAAACTTCTCTGTTCAAGCTCTGATACCAATTTGTAACATCCCCGACCACCCAAGCCGGGAAGCGCCACTATAAAACTTTCATGCTTTGTTATGATAATCAAACTGCCATACCCAGACATAGATCTGCTGGTCTATAGAAGACAGATCTCTTTTGTGGAACATCATAACTATAATCTTAAATAGATAATATTCATTCTACTAATACACAAATTATATGCGAAAATCACAGTAAAACATACATGCAACAACACATGCCATTCTTATAAATATAAATACATGTATATGATACACAACATATAAATTAACATATAAATGGTACTTATCTTTTTATGAGAAGACCAATAGATGCATTCATACCTTCCACGAACCTGCTAGCCTTATACCACACTGCTCCAAGATATCAGCAATGGGTCACCCCCGAGCTGGGACTAAAGTCCACCTAGGGTAAAGGGATTCCTAGGCTAGGATGAGACTACAGAAAGATGCACAATGCAACATGAATGATTTCCTCCCAGGAGCCTACTTACACCCACCGATCACAACATCTCATTCCCCACATGCCCATCCCACCCCAAGAATATACACCTTCACTGTTCCACAGTCCATCAACTGCTCCACTTCCCTTCTAGGCTTCAACAACAAGCCAGATCAAGAATTCTCAGAGCTCTATAGATGCTGCTGGACTCCCTCTAGGAGAAATCACTTCCCCAACAATCTCTCTCAACTAGAGAGAGTTGCTCACATGCCCGACAACCTTCTTCTTCAATCCACAGGCTTGAAAACCCACCTCTTCAAACCACATGCCTGAAAACCCGCTTCTTCTGTCCAATTCCTAATTCAAATGGGTAACCACAGTAGAAAAATCGATTATGGGCTCTGGTAATGACAAAAAGCCACACCAGTCCAGAGAAAACGTGGGTAGAAATAAAAAAATAGCTAAGTTGCGATCTGGCTCAGGCACTACACAGTCGTGCTATGTGTCACATGAAAAATGGTTAGCTTCACAGGTTGCAGGATTCAGAGGTTATAGAGGTCAACAATGGAGGTGATGGCTCAACTCATGAGTGCATGCGTGCATGGGAAAGATGGAAAGAATGCGAGCGAACCCCCACAACAACAAATTTTCTCCCATAAAACTATATACGCCCAGGTTGACACATGGATCTCTTGGGAGCTCATCCCTCTCCACTTGGCGTTCATTCCTTTGCTCAAAGGAACTTAGGATAACAGGGTTTATTTCCCAAACCTTAGTATTTTTAGGAAAATATAATATATTATCCCCTTCGTAATAATCTTTCTATATTAGCCCTTTTTTCCTAGCCTCTTAGCCCCATCCCTTTCCCTACCTAGTGGAGATTAGTCCCTCATAAATATTTCTTCGTCGTTGGTCTACACGCAACGATGCAATTATATTAATGATGTGAGTATTTACATATACAAAATCAGGCTCCCTAGCCTTCAACAACTAGGCTCTCCGACCTAATAAACACATAATCTTCCCAACTTATAAACACTTGGCTCACAAGCATATAAACATCATTACAATTCAACAGGGGCTCGACCTTGGGGTATTACAGTCCACTCATAGCTAAAAAATCCCACAACTGTTACCCATGATTTTGGTCATCATGATGATGTATTGATGATGGTGTATTCAGGCTCTTCATTAGAACTTTTTCCCGAGAAAAGTTACCTTCATCTCTTTCCAGAAATCACATTTTTGAGGACTGTTCACAGGCTGCTAGTATATTTGCCTGCGAGAATGCATGATTCTTGCAGGCCGCCTTAAGCCAGGGTGCGAGAAGTTCGCACTGTGTTGAACTGCTAGGGTGCGAACTCTTTATAAAGAAGGGAAAAAGATGAATTATCGAAGCTTCTAGAAGGGAATATTCTAGAAGGATGAGATGGAATTCGAATGGTTATCCTAGTACTGGATTCCCTGATATTTTGGGATCATTCCTATCCAAGTAACTAATTCATTCTCTCCTATATATTGAGTGAATTCTCATGGAAAAGGTTAAGCAAACAAGGAGAAGCAAGTCTCATTGGAGAATTGGTGAAAGATTGTGTGAAGGACTAAAGCTACAACAGCTAGGAAACTCCAACAAGTTTATCAAAGGTGGTTGATCTTCTTCATGCAAGTGAGCAA
>JASDQU010370457.1:74440-91683 GCA_032191745.1 Picea mariana | reverse complement strand
CTAGGGAAAGAGTCATGTTCTGTCTTGCTTTGTTCTAGATCTAGGTGGATCTAGGGAGATCAGTTTGTGTCCACACTTACGGATTTATCCAATAACAAAAACCCACTGATATTCTCCTACAACTATCCCAATTTTCCACTAGCCCTCTTCCTCTTGATCTTCCCAACCCAAGAAATGTACCCCTTCACTAATCTCAGTCCCTCAGGCTTCCCATTTGTTTATCTAGGTCTCTCTGGGATAGTTAACCAAGAATATCTCAACCGAGAACTCAAGGGAACTTGCTGCAAGGAAAACTACCAACAAACAACAACAAACACTTGTTGTTTCAGTGAAACTCACACAAGAGTTCAGTCTTTAGGCCCGACAACTTGGATCTTTATTTTTCAACTCCAAAACGCTCTAGCATGCTTTATAATTCTGCCTCTATGGATGTTCCAGCTCCAAGATCTTTGTTTTTCTCTCTACTTGTTGTTCATGCAAAACATTGACTGTGTAAAAACCGTTGTAGCTTCCCATATGAATTTCCTATCCTTTGTCTACCTTTATTGACTAACACACTTCCCCAAGCTGATTGTACTCAACCCCCATGCTCCCAATAACAATGGGATGTGACTTCTCACACTCACCCTCTTACATGCATTCAATGATTGGATTTGGGGACACTTAATCATAAAATAGAGATTAATACATAATGATAATAAAATTCAGGAATGTGGGTGAATTAATAGAAATGGGTAATTCCTCCTTGGACCCCTCTTGACCATTATCCTAGACTCTCCCCTCTCTTGTGGATTAATTAATCCCCCATCTTTGTCCATGTCCCATTAGAATTTGACATCACATTTTATTATTAAAACATACAAATACAATTCACATATTACATCACTTGGTTGTAGCCACATATTATATCTACATTAAGCATTAATTAAACTGGGGATTATAGTGGGGATGTTACAAGTGCCAATAAATGTTACAGATATTAGATCATTCATGGGTCTTGCCAGTTATTATCGAAGGTTCATAAAAGTATTTTCAAATATTGCAAGCCCAATCACTTCTTTGCAAAAGAAGGGGTGAAATTTGAATGGAATTCCGAGTGTGAAGAGAGCTTTCAAAATATGAATGACATTTTGAAAAGTGCATCAGTCTTGAAGATTGCAGATTCAGATGAAGATTTTGTAGTGTGCATGGATGAGTACAAGGAAGGGATTGGTGGAGTCCTGACTCAAAAGGATTATGTGGTGTGCTATAAGTCCTGAAAACTAAAAGAGCACGAGAGGAATTATGCTACACATGAATTGGAATTAGCAACAATTGTACATGAACTAAAAATGTGGAGACATTCCCTCACGGGAAGAAGATTTGAGCTAAGGATAGACCATTGTGTTTTGAAGCATTTTTTTGGACAACCAAAATTAAATGCTAGACAAACTAGATGGATCAAATTTCTAAGCAAATATGACTTTGAAATCAAACATATCAAATACAAGGAAAACCAATTGGCCGATGCACTCAATAGAAGAGCACATGAGATGCATATTACAATCATTAACATGTACATATCAGATTTAGAAGATATAATTTTAGAAGCTGCAAATTCATATCAAAAATATTTAAAAATAAAAGAAACATTACAACAAGGAAATTATCAACATAAATTTAAATATTGTGAGCTGCAATAGGATGGAAGCCTCATGTACAGAGGAAAAATATATGTGCCAAATTCTGGTGAGCTGAAAAATACAGTGCTGAGGGAAATGCACAATGTACCATATACTAAGCACCCAGGATATCAAAAAATAATTGCATATGTAATAAGCCAATATTTTTGGCTCGATATGAAGAAAGAAGTGGCTAACTATATAGCCAGATGCTTGGAGTGTTAGAAGGTGAAGACATAGCATATGAATCCAACTGGGTTATTACAACCATTTCCCATTCTTGAGTGGAAATGGGAAGTGGTTACAATTGATTTTATTAAAAAGCTTCCCATGACAGGATAGGACATAAGAATAATTAGCTCTCTTTCTACTTGATCTTGGATATCATCCCAATACAAGCCATCTCACGTCCCACTAAAATACACATCTCACGTCTCGATAAACTACACATCTCACGTCCCAATACGAGCCATACAAACAAATTAGATTTCTGGATTTATTTCATCTCACGTCCCGATAAGTAGACACATCGATAGAGAAGGCCCTACTCCCAAACTTCGACCTCCCAACTACGACCTCCCAACTCCGATATCCCAAACTAACCTACTAAAAAATTCCAACTACCCTACTACACACTACTACTCCAACCACCTCCCCCACGTAGATCACATACCCTACAAAGAAGAACTCACCCTTGAACCCAACAAGAAGACCTCACCCTTACCCCTCCAACCTTAAGAGACATGATTCCATCATGGTAATGGTGGACAAATTGAGAAAGGCTACACATTTTATTCCTTTGAATACTACACACAATACAACAAATATTTTAAAAACCTACATGAAGGAAGTTTCCAAGCTACATGGAGTGCCTAAGGCAATAGTTTCATACACAGATCCAAAATTTTCATATAATTTTTGGAAAGCTTTGTTCAAAGGATTTGGAATGAATTTGAAATCTCAGTACAATGTATCACCTAGATTCAGATGGGAAAATAGAGAGGACCAACAAAATTATTGAAGAGATGATTAGAATGTATGTGATAGACCAACCATCAAAGTGTGAAGATTACATCCACTTAGTAGAGTTTTCTTACAATACTGGGTATGAAGACTCATTAAAAATGATCACATTTGAAACTTTGTATGGTAGGAAATGTAGCATACCAGTGAGTTGGGATAATCTAGCACACAAAGCAGTCATTGGGGAATATTTGTTGAAGGAAATGGAAGAGAAAATGGAAAAAAATTAGTCATAATTTAAAGGCTTCTCGAGAGAGGAAAAAACAATAGAGTTTTCAAAGATTTTAAAGTGGGATAACATGTTTTTTTAAAAGTGAAAGAAAGGAGAAGTTCACTAAGATTGGGTTGCTGCCCAAAGTTGGCATCAAGATACCATGGGCCTTTTGAAATCTTAGAAAATATAGGGCCAGTTGCATACATGCTAGAATTTCCTACATCCATGAGAGTGAATAATGTATTTCATGTGTCATTGTTAAAGAAATATGTGCCTGACCCTAACCACATAATTGATTAGACTGTGATCCAGGTGGAAAATGAAGGGGATTTTCGGGTGGAACTAGTATGAATCTTGGATCGAAAAGTCATAGTTCTTAGAAACAAAGAAATTCGTATGGTAAAGGTCCAATGGACCTGATATGGTCCCGAATATGCAATATGGGAGAATGAAGGAACTATGCGAGGGGAATACTCACAATTTTTTTTCAATTTTGAAGAAGATAGAAGCTAAAATGCAAGAGTCCATTTTTGGACAACTAGAGTTCCAGAACCACATCCCTGAATTCTTGTTCACCTATGCTGATAGCCTTGATAAAAGAATGGTGTAGCCTAATGGAATGAGAGTATTAAAGGGGGATCATTCCTTGGGTCAGCAGGTCGAGAGGAAAACAATATATTTTGGTTGGGATTGATGTTGGAGAGTAAAAAAAAATTGCAGAATTTTGTTTTCTTTTCTGAATATTGTGATATAAATTGTATATGTATTTCAACATGTTACTATGCACCAAGGATAGTGCACAATTTTAGGGGAGGGGGAATGTAACATCCCCGCTATAATCCCCAGTTTAATTAATTCATAGTGTAGATATGAAATGTGGCTATGGCCAAGCGATGTAATATGCAAATTGTATTTCTATTTTTAAATAAATAAAATGTGATACTAACTGATGGGGGACATGGAAAAATATGAAGGATTAGTTTTCCACAATATAAGGGGGTGTTTAAGAGGGGTCCAAGGGGGAAATTATTTATGGGTATTGATTCAAACCCACTTTCTTGAATTTTATCAATTTGGGATAACCTTCTATTTTCTGGTTGAGTGAATGACAACCCATTCATTTAACTCATGTAGGAGGGTGGGTGTAAAAAGTAACATCCCATATTTATTGAGAGAATGGGGGGGCACGGGGGTGAATTAAAATCAACATTGGGTAGAGTGAGCAGTCAAATAGCTTGCGAAAGTAGAAGAAATTCGTATGGGAAGTAAAAATAGTTTTTAAATGATGTTTTTTTTTGCATGAACAACAAGCATATACTAGGTAAGAAGAGTGTTGGAGTTGGAATAAGAAGGATAGGAGAATTCTGGAGAAAATTTGGAGCTAAATACTGAAAAATCAATTTGTCAGGCTTGTATAAGAATGAATTTGTCATGCCCGAAGAGTGAACTCCTCTGTGAGTTTTCACTAGAGTAGCAAGCTTGTTGTTGTTGGTTTCTTGGTACTCTCCTAGCAATGAGTTGCCTTGAGTTCTTAGTAGTGAGATTCCCAGTTATCCATGATAGAGAGGCCCTGATAAATAAATGGGAGGATTGATGTACTGAGAGCGGTGAATTGGTACATTCCTTGGGTTTTCCAGGTCAATAGGAAGAGAGATGGTGGAAATTAGGATAGTTGTAGGAGAATACCAAAGGTTGTGAGATATCTAAGCTTTGAGTGGATAATGAGAGAAACATTTTCTTGTGGATTCCTAGCCCTATATAGGGTGTGTGTGTGTGTGTCTTTTTATTTATATCTATAAAAATAAGTCTATGGTTGAGTGGAACATCTGTCCCAAGAATCTGGTTGCACAACTATTTTAAAAAAGATAAGTGTTTATCTATTTTCTAAGTTAAATTATGAGTTTAACCACTGTGTATTGTACTCTATGAATGGTAATAATTTATATGTTGTTTTAGATGACTTTATTTGCTTCATTAATTTCATTTCAACATGTTGTAGCTACATATAGTTAAATGGTATCAAACAATACTTAAATATGTGTATAATTTGTAGCTAGTAAGCTATAGGGAATTATTTATCTCTCTCTCTCTCTCTCTCTCTCTCTCTCTCTCACACACACACACACACACACACACACACACACACACACACACACATTTTAAATTGATGTGTTTTCCACGTAGTAATGTTCCTTGGTTAATCCGGGGAACATTACATTCAATAAGAAAACACTTATAATTGCTGAAATTTATGAGTAAGCGTCGACTATGCTTCATTATACTACTAATCCAACGTAGATTTTTCTCCAAAAAAGAAACACAATATACATATTTAATCATTACCTTGTCACCTCTTTAGTGAAATATATCATTTTCCTTTCTTTTAACATTGTATTATTCTCCACCACTCAACACAATAAAATCAAATTGAAATTTATTTGCTACAAAATCAACATATCCATCAACATTGTTAGTAAAATGTCTAGATTCCACTAAATTAATGTACCGATCATCATTATTACTCTTTGAATCTTTGTTTCTAGTCATGATCGCACATAAATCTTCCTCTTCATGTTCAACCATATTAGCACGTATCTTTTTGAATTGATGATTGGAAGAATGATCTTGGTTGTTGTTTTCATCCCATAATTGTTTCACGAAAACTTTGCTTATATGGCCAAACCTGCCACAATAAAAACATTTAATAACTTTGCTACATTTATCCGAATCAAAAGATCTATCTCCATCATTATGTTCATTGCCCTTGCTCTTAAACTTCTCTACAAGTGAGACCTTAGAAGCCTCATTTAGAAAAATTACTAATCTGATGAGAACTATGACCTCAAAGAGAGAACTCTAATCCTAAATAACCATATTTTTGGGTCAAAAACACCAAAATAAACCATTAAATTGAAAAGTGGTGCTCCTAGAGTCACCCTTTTTTTTGAGATTAGAATTACAATATTTTTCCTTCATGGCCTTATGTAGCATCCACATCCACCCAAGCCATGGAATTCTACTAGAATTCTACTTTTTTCAAGCTCTGATACCAATTTGTAGCATCCTCGACCACCCAGGCTAGGCCATGCTACTCTAAAACACATTCATTCTTATTGAGCTTATGATAACCAAACTGTAGCATACCCAACCATAGACCTGCTGGGCTACACCTCTCAGAGACTCTTTTGGAAAATCATACAAAGAAAACTTAACAAACAATCACATTATGATAATACATAGATAAATGCATAAATAACAGTAAAGATTATACGTACAGCATATACAAGATAAACTCATAAATATAAAACATGTAAAACTACACATCATGTAAATGAACATACAAATGGTACTTATCTTTTTGTAGAAGACCACCAACTACGTGTAGACATTCCACTAACCTCCCATCCATAGACCACGCTGCTCATCACTCTCAGCAGTGGGTCACCCCCGATATGGGACTAAACTCCACCCAGGTAAAGGGATTCCTATGCTAGGCTGAGACCAAGGGATGCTACACAGTCAGTTAGGAAGGATTCCCTCCCAGGAGCCAACTTATACGCACAACCTACAATCTTTTATTCCCCACATGCTAGTCCCACCCCAGGAAGTGTGCCCCTTCTCTTCTCAACAATCCCCCATCCGCCCCACTTCCCTTCCACAACTTCAACAATATGATAGACATGAATTCTCAGAGCACTATAGATGTTGCTGGGCTCCCTCCAGAAGAAATCACTTCCCCAACAACCTCTCTCACATGGAGAGAGTTGCTCACAAGCATGACAACCTACTTCTTCTTTTCCAAAAAACTCTCTCACCTAGAGAGAGTTTCTCACAGGCCTAAAAACCTGCCTCTTCATTCCACGGTCCCGAAAACCCACCTCTTCACTCCCGCTCCTAGATAACCAACAACATGATTAGGTGAAAACAACTTCAGTGTTCAACTAATGCACATGTGATGGAAACAACAACTGCCTTCAGGTTTGGAATAGGCACTGCTCATAATAGACAAGTTTAGCACATGCTTAGGTAGATACTGGTGTGATATGCCATCCAACAGGACTACGGGTTCTATTCATCACATGAAAATATAGGATATGGCTCCAGATATGTGTGCAGGTTTCAGAGGTACGCCAACGCTCAAAGGTCAATAATGGAGGTCATGGACCAGTGCGTGAGTGCATGAGTGTATCAGTCTGTGGGCATGCATTCTAGAATGGGGAAGAATGGAAAGAATGGCAGAGAACCCCCCAAGAATGATGCGTTTTCCAAATATAACTACATGTCCCAAATTGAACACTTGTCTTCATGAAGCTGCATGAGCTCCACATATAATTTGTTCCCTTCCCACAGGAACTTATGATAACATAGGTTATTTCCCAAACCTTAGTTTTTTAGGAAATATATTATAATATTCCCTTAGAGATAAGCCCTCAAGATTAACCCTTTTTCCTATCCTCTTATCCTCTTCCCTTTCCCTACCTAGTGGAGCTTAGTCCCCCATTCTATTTTATCATGGTTGATCTACACGCAACGATGTATTTATATTAATGATACGAGTATTTACATATATAAAAATAGGCTCATTGGCCTTTAGCATCTAGTCTCTCTGGCCTAATCATCACATGAGCCTCCTAGCTTATAATCACTTGGATCACCAGCCTATAAAACATGTTACATTTACAATTACAACTGGGGTTCGGTCTTGGGATATTACAATCCCCTCCCCTTATTTTTGCAATGTCCTTAGTGTACCTTGTTTATACATGTACAATTCAAAATTTTAAAAAATCTCCAAGCTTTAGCTATTGGAAGCTTGTTATCCATTTGGTGCTCTAATTTCCAACACCAATTCTGGTATTCATACTGTAGCTGGAAGTCAATTTCTCTATTCTATAGATATTCTTCTAGAAATAATTCAGCTCATTGTTCCATTTGACACACCCTCCTTATGGAAGATACCATGCCATAAGCATCCTTGAGTTGCCTCCTTGTTGCACTCACCCTTCCAGGCTCAAGCATCCCTTCACTTCTATGTAGTCCTTCAACGATCCATCTTGCCAAGGATTTCACACACAAGGAGATCGCTAACCCATTACCAAAACCCCACCAAGGTTCTACAATTATAAGGCTTTAGTGTCCTCAACAATAGTTGTTCTTTCCCAACATTCTAGGTTTAATCAATATTATCTCATTTGCATCACACACATGCAGTTATCATGAGAGAAAATAAAATAATTAATTTAGAACTCAAACTTATTTCATAAGTAATTCAACTTTTCCCCAAAATATGAAATTGAATTTCATAATTTTTCATTGTTGTTGCAATAATAGGATGCAATCTTCCTTCTGGCTTTCAGCAAGCACCATGTTGAATACCATTTTTTCCGCAATGCTTCTTTATTGCATTCAACCAAAAAATTGTTAGTATTTCCCGTACATCATACTCTCATTAAATTATGTACAAAAACCTTATGAAGTGTTCTTAGAATTGTCTATAACTAACAATTCAATCACAACTACAAAACAATTTATTAGATAGAATTAATTATCATTCTATGCACACGCCTGTTCATAATTAATATTAGTAAGATCATTACTTATTTTTTCTAAACAAAAAATTTTCTATAGTCAATGCTCATGTGACTAGTTGACTTGCAAATTTCTTGTTGCAATGTCTAACAACTCTTGAAATGTTCTCAATTCCATGAGTTAGAAACATTTTAGCTGTTAGTATAATTATTTCCATGCAATAATATATATGCATGCACTCACAAAACACATTCAACAAATGAATTTAAGTATACAATTCTATCATTTACGAGTGCAACTCTGCCACTTACTAGGCATGAGTGCAACTCTCAATGCATATTTATTCAATGCACCTTTGCCTTGATTTTCATAATGATATTTATCTAAGTCATGTGTCTCACCATCCATAAATTGGAAATATGGCCAATATCTTGACACATTCTCCACACACTTCCCATTGTCTTCTCGATTATTTGGATGCCTTCCTTTTCGTCCCGAACACTACACCAAGAATATAATTCTATGATGTGCATTAGTGTTAGAAAAAAGGTTGCAGTCCAAGAATTATTTAAAGGTAGGAATCTTTTGGTATTTGTGTGGTATATAATCTTTTCACATCCATACTTTTCCATATCCAACCATGTCATAGTCTCATACACGACTAGCATTATTGGCATCCATTCCTATAATAATTATTATCTTTTATTTCTTTGGTTATTACCTCATAACCAAATTACCATGACATGCTACTATGTTAGTGTGTGCATTCAAAATCTAAGAAGCTTTGATAACTATAACGTTCCTCTAGCATTTACCACACCTAGTGGTATATTATTCATGTTAATGCAATTAAACAATACCATACTAGGTATTATAAGAATTCAATCTGGGAAAATTCTTACCTAAATTTTTCTTTGGCAATTATGAAACATAATTTCAAAAGAGAAATACTTACCTGCATAGCTTCCATTAAACGAATTTGATGCTACCTAATTAGCCAATGACAATAGAATCTTTCATACCTCTTTTATCAATCTTATAACTATCACTTAAGCTTTCTATTTCTTCCTTCCATTTGCAACAACATCATCAAAAACACTTGCAAACATGAAAGAATTATCTCTTTATGGTTGTTCCAATAAGCCATACCACACTTGCTTCCACAGAAATTGCAACAACTTCGATCTCCTTGTAACACTTTGCCTTGCTGATCCCAGAAGCCTTCAATTCTTCTCGGATTCTTGAATCTTCTTGTGCTCTCACTGTAATCACTATACATGATTATTTCTGGCCTGAGTACTTCCTATCCAAATCACTCTTGATTTCCTTTTCTTTTCCAAACAAAAGCTAAGATGATATTAACCTTAAGATTTTATTTATTTCCTGGATCCATCTATCCCAACTCATGCTTGAATGAATTATAATTCTAATCATGCTGTCTTATAGACTTTGGATCTTCAACATCCATTTACTTTTCGGAATGAACTACTTCAGCCCTTTCCTGACTGAATACTTTAGCACTTGAGGTTTCTTTCACCCTTCTGTTCTTTTTTCCAACTAACCTCAAACTTGACTTGCATAGCCAATCTCTAGCATACTTTAAGGATGCACATATGCCTCCTTCGCTAGCTGCATATAATTAATTGGAAGTAATTATTTCTTCTTTTAATTTACCATCATAGTTTCAAGTGATACCTCCAACCTATGGGAATGTAACTCATGGCTCTATTCCACTTAAAATGGATTCTTGTCAGGCACCATCTCCTTTGCATTCAAAACCATGCATAGAACCATTTTCTTCTTCATGGTTCCTTACTGATTCTCTACAGAGATTTATTGTTTTTTAAGTCCTTGTCTTTGACATCTCCATGCTATTGTGGAAATATCTTCAATACTTTTGGAATGTATCAACAATCCTCTACTATTATTGCTATCCCTCCTGGAGTGTTGTTCTGCATTCCTATTAGCTTGATATCTACCTCATGATTTATTCTTCCATTATCTTAGGATGTTCATGGACTTGACTCCATCCAAGAATCTTTCCTTGTCAACTTTGCATACTTGAAACCATATATTATGCTGATATTAACTTTCAACATTCTATTATTACTTGGATTCCTTTGATCCAACTCCTACATGACCCAATTATATTTCCAGTCATGTTCTCTGAGTAATCTTGGTCATCTAACACTAATTTCTTTCTTGAGGTATTTGATTTATCCTTTCCTTATCTGATCATATCAACACTTGGATTTGCTTGATGACTATTTCTTTCTCCTGTCTTGACCCCTCTAGTTTCAATATGAGATGCATATTCGACTTCTGTCATGCCATATTTGATGACCTTCATACCATGCTTCCACTATGCATTCTGATAGAAAAAATGGAGGTGCTATCTCCAAACTGCAGAACTAATATTTGGAGATGTTGTCACTTTTTCCATGCATACATTTCATATTTATTTATCAAAATACTAACATTCTGATATATCAATCTATATAGAACAGGTCCTCCCCAAACCAAAATTTCATTCAGGTTTTCCATGTTGCTTATTAAACCCAACTTCTGATCCAATATCTTCTTAAAGATATCAAATGAATCTGTCCTTCTTCCTTCTGTCTGTAGACATATCTAACACTTTTTCTTTTTTAAATGTAACCATTACATCCCAAAAACATGCATACAACAAAATTTGTTAGCTAGAACCACAATATACCATTTTGGTAACATAGGCACAATTTTTCTTTTATGGTCACCAACCATATTATTTATGACTTCCTATGATATAAATTGATCAATCCTTAATTATTATGGAAAAAATGGAATCCTATTTCCAAGACCTTTCCATTGACTGCTTCCTTGCTCAATTCTGAGTTCTGAGCAGAAAGTTATGGACAATTGAAAATTGTTCTTTCCGTGATGTAATCTTTGTACGATTGTTCTCCTTTATCAGAGAAAAATTGGCTCTTGGAACCTTGTTGTATCCTATCATAAGGATCACAGGTCTTCATTACCTCTTTTGATGTACGTCTTAACTAGAAGAAACCCATGAGCTTCCTTCCTAACCCCTTTTTCCTTTTTTTTTAAAACAGTTTTCGGGCACTAGCCCCTTTTTCTTCAAACCCAACCACATTTGACCGCAGAACGTAACCAAGTGTTAGTAGACATGAACTTATCCAGAGTCTTGGGAGCTTCATGGATCCAAAAATTCAAGCTTCATAAGTTCTTACAACTTCCACATTGATTTCTACCGAACGCCGAACTGGCGAACTCCCAGACTGGCTCTCCAGAGGTTCGCACTTCAGATACTCGGAGGACACACTGATTGACGATCCTAATTATCTTTTTAGATCTATGGTAAAAAGGAGCTCTGATACTTCAGGGCTCTAGAACTTCAGGCTTCGGAAGCTCTCGCTACTTCATGCCTTATTTCTCCTGAACGCCGAATTGGAGATTCCTTTCACAGTACATCTTCGAAGCTTTAAGGCTCCACTGCTTTGGAGGTCCTTGCATCAACATACACACATTCCCCTGAATGATAAATTATTTGAAATTATGGAGTCTCATTAGAAACCACGCACCAGGGGGTGCTACATGGTAGAAAATAAGGAGTAGACATGTGGCTCAATCCCATGGATGACACATGTCTTGTTCCAATTGGCCCGAACAGTCTTTGAAACGCTTGAAAAATGATGACACAACAAGAAGATATTTTTCCCACGTCACCCTAGGTGACGTTAGCGACAACGTCATTACCGTGCTTCTTGAATTTGAAGCTTCGGGAATCCAGAGGTTTCTACCTCATCACTATGTGATTTCCTCGAAAGCTGAACTGACAAAGTACTGAACCAGTGTCTCTTCGGAGCTCCGATGCTCCGGAATTCGACAGGTTTCACAAATTTTTCTAACATTTTATTTGAATGCCAAATTTATGAACTCGGTGGTTTCCTTATCTCTTTTGTCATTCCATTATGGTGGTAACATGTGCTCCCATTGACGAGTAACACGTGTCAGATCACAATTGGTTCTAATGGCCTGCCAAAGGTACAAAGTAAGTGACATGTGGCAGGATAGGGTAGGTCCACGTCACCCTAGGTGATGTCATCATGTCATATCACATTGGTGCTTCATAACTTCGACACTTTGGGCTTACATCCACAAACTTGTTAACTCTTGAATGTCGAACTGCTGAACAATTGTTTCCCAGAGCTTCGAGACTTAGGGGCTCCAGGACTTTGGAGATCTGAAAGTTATTCCTTCACCATCCATTATTTCCTCCAAACCTATTAACTTTTTTGGGGTCCACGTAGTACAAATGTCATCATATAATATGGTGACACATGGCCCCCATGTGTCGTACTGCAATTGGTCCAACAAGGTCATAAAAAGTATAATTCTGACTGACATGTGGCACGACTAGGGGAGGTCCACATCACCCTTAGTGATGTCATCATGCCACATCATACTTAGTGATTCGAAACTTCGTAGCTCTGGGCTTCGACGGATTTCTTGACTTATCAACATGTTTCTCCCGAACTCCAAACCATCGAACAACTGCTTCCCAAAACTTCGGGACTCCAGGGCTTCGGGACTTTAGAGATTTTCTTAACATTACCTCCTAGTTCTCCTGAACTTTGAATCTTCAAACTACTGAATTTTGCACGATTGATCTGTGGACACGTTTCCCTATTAATCTAGGTCCAGATGAGTTTGGGACTTCGGGATAAAGACCATTCTGCACACACTTCAACCAATTTCCCTGATCTTCGAATCGCCAAACTACTTGGGGAAAATCCATGACTCTCCTCCTCCTAGATGATCTATGGATGAAAATCACCTCGGGACTTTAGAACTTCAGGCTTCGACCCATTTTTCTCAAAAAAATGTAAAATTCACTGAAGCCACAAATTTCGAAGGAGTTGGAGGTTAACTTTCATGCACCTTTCTCAGATCTGATGACTGCGAAGGGTCTTCCCTCTTCCGAGCATATCGCATGACCCCAATTTAGTTTTGTGGCCCATAACCATGGTTATTGTGTCTGCCCTGTCTGCCACACCTCCCAAGCTTTCAAATACCATCCAAGTGTTCTCTCAATGCCTTTCTGGAACTCTGTAACTTCAATTTACTCATACACAACCCATCCAGTTTCAATTTTGAAACCATGGGTTCTGATACCAATTTTTAGCTTCCCCAACCACCCAAGCTAGGGCATGCTACTACAATTATTCTCTTTTCAAGATCTACCAATTTGTAGTGACCCTAGCCACCCAAGCCAAGGAATGCTACTACAATTCTACTCTGGTCAAGCTCTGATACCAATTTGTAGCATCCCTGACCACCTAGGCCATGCCATGCTACTCTAAAACACATTCATTCTTATTGAGCTTATGATAACCAAAATGTAGCATACCCATCCATAGACCTGCTAGGCTACACCACTCAGAGACTCTTGCGGAACATCATACAAATAAAAATTAATAGACAATTACATTATGCTAATACATAGATAAATGCGGAAATAACAATAAATCCTATACATACAACATATACATGCTAAACTCATAAATATAAAACATGTACAAATACACAACATGTAAATGAACATAGAAATGGTACTTATATTTTTGTATAAGACCACCAACTACGTGCAGACATTCCATGAACCTCCCAGCCATAGACCACGCTGCTCATCGCTCTCAGCAGTGGTTTACCCCTAATTTGGGACTAAACTCCACCCGGGTAAAGGGATTTCTAGTCTAGGCTGAGACCAAGGGATGATACACAGTCAGTCAGGAAGGATTCCCTCCCACGAGCCAACTTATACACACATCCTACAACCTCTCATTGCCCACATTCCTGTAACACCTCAGGAAGTGTGCCCCTTCTTTTCTCAATAGTCCCTCGACTGCCCCATTTCCCTTCCAAGGCTTCAACAACATGCAAGCAAAGAATTCTTAGAGCACTATAGCTACTGTTGGGATCCCTCCAGGAGAAATAACTTCCCCAATAACCCCTCTCACCTGAAGAGAGTTGATCATAGGATTAACAACCTGATTCTTCTTTTTCAACAAACTCTCTCACCTGGAGAGAGTTGATCACATGCATGACAACCTTCTCTTCATTCCATGATCCTAACAACCTACCTCTTCACTCCTGCTCCCAGATAACTAGCAATAGGCTTAGGTGAAAACAACTTCAGCGTTCAACTAATGCATAGGTGATGGCAGCAAAAACTGCCTTTGGGTTTGGAATAGACACTACTCATAACAGACAAGTTTAGCACATGCTCAGGTAGATACTGGTGCACTATGCCATCCAGCAGGACTACAGGACCTATTCATCACATGAAAATATAGGATATGGCTCTAGATATGCGTGTAGGTTTCAGAGGTATGCCAATTCTCAAAGGTGGATAATGGAGGTCATGGCTCAGTGTGTGAGTGCATCAGTCCATGGGCATGCATTTTGGAATGGGGAAGAATGGCAAGAATGGGAGAGAACCCCTCAATAATGATGAGTTTTCCAAACATAACTGCATGTCCCAAATCAGACACTTGTCTTCATGAAGCTGCATGAGATCCACATATAATTCGTTCCCTTCCCACAGGAACTTAGGATAACATAGGTTGTTTCCAAAACCTTAGTCTTTTAGGAAATAAATTATAATATTCCCTTAGAGATAATCCCTCAAGATTAGCCCTTTTTCCTAGCCTCTTAGCCCCTTCCTTTTCCCTACCTAGTGGAGCTTAGTCCCCCATTCTCTTTTATCGTGGTTGCTCTACACACAACGATGCATTTATATTAATGATATGAGTATTTACATATACAAAAATAGGCTCATTGGCCTTTAGCATCTAGGCTCTCTGGCCTAATCATCACATAAGCCTCCTAGATTATAATCACTTGGCTCACCAGCCTATAAAACATCTTACATTTACAAGTACAATTGGGGCTCGATCTTGGTATATTACACCTTAAATCCATGTAATGTTGCAAACAAAAACCTTAAGATTGACCCTAGAATAAAAACGTTGTGCTCCCAACATCATATTTTTTTTTTCGGGGTTAAAATTACAACTCGTTTGAAAGTTTTGCCTTGAAAATCGATACTGTCCTAAAGAAAAACCTTAAAATCAACACTTGAAATGAATACTACTGCTAACACTAGCACCCACTTTTTTGTGGGGTTAACATTACAACTTGTTTAAAAATATGGCTTTGACAACTGGTAACATTGTGAATTGAACCTCAAAATCACCCTTCGAATCAAAATGTGGTGCTACAAGTAGCATATTCATTTTTTATTTTGGGATTAAAATTGAAATGCTTTTGAAACCATAGCCTAAAAAACCAACATCGTTTCCTACAAATATTTATGCCGAAGGCATGTATATAGGAAGAGATTTTTCCTGAAACCTTTCAACAACCCAAAACCTGTAAACCAATACCACCTTCCACATCATGTATCCACCTGTACCTATCTATTTTATGTTCATATTATGATAAGAATTGATGAGACTTTGTTGATACCACCTTCAATGGAATATCTCCATCATCTTGACGATATTTTCATTAATTAAGGAAACAATCTAACATGGCATATCTGCTGCCTCCAATTGTATATCTCCACCCCCTAATGATAAGCACTTTATCTAAAATGTGTTCTCAAATATAATAATTCATGTATTTGGTTATAGTTTCCGAGAATTCATTAGTGTTTGAATTGTGTTTATGAGGTTCATGGATTTGGTTATAGTTTCTGAGAATTCATCAGTGTTTGAATTGTGTTTACTAGGTTTTTGCAATCCTTGAAGTGGGTTGAAAGAATTCATTAGTGTTTGAATTGGGTTTATGATATTATGTAATCCTTGAAGTGGGTTGAAAGAGTTCATCAATATTTGAATAGGTTTTATGCTATTTTTTTCATCCTTGAAGGGGATTAAATTAATTCACCAGTGTTTGAATTCGGTTTAGGAGATTTATGTAATCCTCGAAGGGGATGGAAATAATTCTCCATACATTTTTGTTTTGGAAGATTCCACCAATTCTGTCCTGTTTGTTAGGATTCCACCCCACATCAACCTTGAAGCCATTCTCGTTTACTTCTTCCACTGTAGCACACACTTCCTTCCACACTTTCCATTCCTTGAATGAGTTATCCAACATCTTCTTCGCCATCTCTCAGAAACAATTTGACTTGATTATTCGTCATGGCCGACTCCTCTCCTTGTATGTTGCATTGAATATTCTTACAAAATCCTCTCAGAAAATTTGAACTGGGTGCGTGTGATTGATATTGAGTCGTGGGATAGATGGGACAAGTCACAAAGGTGTTGTGAGATGTTGATGGAAATGACAGAATAATAGAGACCCTATCATGCTATGAGCTTTAATGTGCTCAATTAGCTGTCACAGACTGCCCTCTCTTCATACCGGTGGCTTCCTTTTTAATTATTTCTAATTAACAAGTAAACAAAAAAACACATCCAATCAAGAAACATTATTTTTTAATTCATAATTGAATAGAGAAAGGGTGAATAATTAAGTTGATCAGGTTAACTAGGAAGTAGAGTTGTTCAATGTTAACTAGTTGAACATATGCTTAAAGATTTGATATTTAAGTTATACAAAGTGGAAGTCATTGTTGTGATGAGGGATGGTGTGGCCAGAGCATTGCCATGTATGTTGTTTTTGGGTATTAAAAAGAGATAATGGTGTAGGATCTTGTTTTTGCGAGACATATATCATAATGCATTGTTTTTATTGTACAAGGTAATTAAAGTTCATGTTTTAAAACTTAATACAAATATATATAT
>JASDQU010370457.1:28152-42196 GCA_032191745.1 Picea mariana | reverse complement strand
TATTAATTTATATACAATATTGAGTTACTCATTTTATACAATTTTACATAATAGAGTTGTAACTGCTCTCACTATTTTTTATACTAACAACAACCACATTAATAATATTAATGTGTTTGTATACACCGATAGACGTATATTTAGCACATTAATAATGTTTTTTCCTATATTAAGTACTAAATATATGCATATCTACCTATATGAACATATTAATATTATAAATGTGGTTGTTGGATGCATACTATTAATATATATTATATTGTTAAATATTGTATTAAGATTTATATTATATTAGCTTATATTAACTTACATTAATATAATATATGTTTTAACTTATATGAACAAAGTTTATACATAACTTTAATATTATTATTATTTTTTAATCTAAAAGGGTAGGAAACTTCTATTGTATCACAAAATATAGTACAAAAAAAGTGAGAACAGGGGGGTTTGCCTCAAAGAGAAACAAGATCCCTAAACCCTGTTCACACATCCAAAGTTTTCAAGGTTTCTATTTTTAACAAAGTTCCAAAGTTGAGACTTGACCTATGGCATGATAAGATAAAATTGGGGTCGCTAACAGACTGATTGAAAACAAGACATAAAAGACAAAAACACAACGAGCTAGGAAAATCCTACCAAGTGTCTGGCGCTTAATATCTGTCCTGGATGTCCCAAAGAGGCTCCCTACTTCTTTCTTGGATTTTCTATTGGATTCCTTCCAGCAAGGAGTGGTCTTCACCCGAGGTTTCTCTTCTTCTTCATTGACCAGAATTGGACATTGAAGAGATCTTGGAGGAGACTTGGTTTCTGGTCCTTTCTCTTGTTGTGTTGGTCACATCTCCATCTGGTTGACCCTGAACTTGATGCCATGTTGGGATCTACAAAACTGTTCAAACTTTCCCTCTAAAATGTGAATAGATTGGAGGATCTTGAATTTCTCCTGACATGTTTCGTGAACGACCTAAGCCACTAGTGATTTGACAATCCAATATGCTTCCACCATCCTGAAATACTTAGTATCTCTGGTTCAGGGGTTACCTAGGCCAATCACTCACTTGGACGCCTCTTGGATTATCTCATCCTCCTTGGTCCCCCTTCTCTGGGATAAGACACAATCCTCAATAACGTTCTCCATCTAAATTTCTTCCATTGCACTATGGGCCCAAAAATACTCCTTCGCGGTTTTGGCATCCTTCTAGAATCTAGAGAGGTGGCCTTGGCCTCTTGACAATGATGCTTCATTTTCATGTAGGCCTACTTGACCCCTCTTACTCTTCTTTTTCCAGTGACACGCCATTCTTTCCCCTAGTATGAGAATCGACCAGAAGAGGAGCAAGATGAAAATACTAGAGTATCTCAATACACGATGCCTATACATTCTTCCCTTGTATTTATGATGAGAAACCCCAGCATTAAAGATACTGGGATGGTACTCATCTCTCGGGATCCTATGTCTATGGTTTATATTACAAACTGTTATGAAATCTTGGTACATGATTGTTAAAATTTTTCTTAATCAGTTAAGTGTATTCAATATTCTTTAACTTTAGACTATTAAAACAATAACTGCATGCATAAGGATGACTGAAAGAAATAAATCCACAGTATACACAAGATTTATTTTGGGAAACCCTTTGTTGGCATAGGGGCAGACCTAGGGTTTAGCTCCAAGAGCGCACCAACAAGCCCTAACTACTGGCCCTTTCGGCAACACCTGCGAAGAAGATGTAGTCTCACCCGAAGAAGCTATGGGGGGGTTGTAGGACAGAGATGTCTACAACCAAGGGGAATATCAAGTGGATATAATACTAGAACAATACAACATCCATATATCACTTATTAGCTTAGATCTACTCCACACAACTATCTATCATATCTAACACAATAATGCAATAGTAGTATATCAATGACTAAGAATAGAACACCAATCACATATACGACACAAGATATACGTGGTTCACCCTCTCTCTAGGGCTACATCCACAAAACTATGCTTATAATATATTAGGATAAAGTATATAGTTCTTTTCTGCACTCTCAGTGAGCATATATTCTTTCTTCTCCTCGCTATCTCTCCCCTCCCTACGCACCCAGCTGCAGGGTTAATCTTCACACCCAGCTGAAGATCTTACAATACAAAAGGCTCTCGTACTCAACACTTCTTTCTCACACAATATCACTCACTCAATCACACAATGACAAAGACAACAACAATAATCATAACACCAACAACAACAATCATAATACCAACAACAACCCAACCCAGGTCCCCTTGACCTTTATTTATACATTATAATCACTCACCGACATCCTTAGGCCAAAACCTAGGTGTCAAAACCCTAGATACCAAAACTCTAGATACCAAAACCCTAGATGTCTAAAACCCTAGTTCAACTTGACCCATGTTTTCAGGGCTTCACCAGCCTGTCTTTCCTTCCTTCTCGCGGGGTGCTCCAGCATCAAACGATGGATTTTTTTTCTTGCTGAGTTGTTCATGATCCTTCTTCCTTGCTAATCTATCATCCTCGATCTCCTCGTCCAACGACTTGCTTCCTTTTACTTCGCTTCGTCTTTTCTGCTCTTTTTCTCACTTCAACCCAGTAACAGTCACTGTGTCTTCCACGTAGTTCACATTTTTCCTTTTCTTCGTTGATCTTCGCTTACTTTCATAACCAAGGGTCAACAAGCCCCCAAAACTCACCTGTGACTCATCCCAACGCACTTCAGATTTGATCCTTCTGTTTTACTTTGACTTTAGACTGCACAGTGTGGCCTTTGCTTTCTTCTCTATGCCTCCTTTCCTTCTCTGTGCAGTCTGTCTTTTCTATGTCTGATACCCAGTTTCAACTGCACCTGGTACCTAGACCCTTTTCCTCATGCTTTTACTGAGAGCTGTGAGGCAACTGGTTGTCATAGTACAACTTCAACCGGCTCCCATTCACTAATCCTTCCTTCCATTCTCTGTTCAAAGTCTTCAACTGTGTAGCTCCTCCTTCTGTAACATAGGCGATCTCATATGGCTTGAGCCAATGCATTATGAACTTCCCAGGGTGTTTGATGAACTTACTGTCATATACCAGTACTAGATCGGCTTGTCTAAATGCCTTCTGCTCGATGTGCCTGTCATGATAGGCCTTCTCTCTTTCCTTCTATACTGCTGATGGAATCCTGCAAAAAATATGTCTTCTTCTAGTTTGACCAACTATGCAAGCCTCTCTCGAACAACTCCAGTGTCATCCATATCTGTAAAGACAACAATTTTTAGGCTTGGTACCAAATTCCATTGGGACAACGGCTTCAAGATCGTACACCAACTTAAAAGGATTTTTCATTGTTAGCTTCTTGCAAGTGGTTCTATAGGCCGATAGTACTGCTGGTACTCTTAAATCCCAATCATCCCTATTCACACTGCAAATATTCGTCAGCACTGTCTCCAAGATCTTGTTGAATGCTTCCACTATCCCATTTTCTTGTGGATGGTAAGGCGTGCTCTTCTGATGGTGGACTTCAAATTCCTCAGTCAAGGTTTCGACTGTTTTATTTATGAAATGTGTGCCTTGATCGCTCATAAGGATCTTTGGGTATCCAAACCTGGTTATGATGTCATCAAATATGAAGTGCGCAGCTATAGTTGCACTACAGTCCTTAACTTCTCTTTCTTCGGCCCATCTAGTCAAGTACTCTATTGTAGTAATTATGTACCTTGCTCTTGTGCACTTTCCTGGTGAGTTTATAGGTCCCATGAAGTCAATGGCCCATTTCTCAAATTCTTGTAGGGTCAACTGTGGTGCTACTGGCATTTCATCTCTTCTGGATGGTTTCCCAACTCCTTGGCATACATCACAGGCTCTGTAATAGTCCTTGGCATCTCTGTGTAAGGTAGGCCACCAAAGGCCAACTCTAAGAACCTTCTGCGCAATTGCTTTCCCTGCATAATGTCCTCCTGTGATGCCTTCATGAGATTCAACAACGATCAATGGTCACTCTGCTTCCATAAAACACCTTCTCAATATCTCATCAGGTCCCATTTTTTATAGCTGTCCAACTATAAGTGAAAAGTCTGCAGTGCACACTACTAGCTGTTTCTTCTGGGGAATTGTATACTCGCTAGGTGCCATTCCTATTGACATGAACTGGACTATCTCTACGAAGTGGTCATTGATATTTCTGTTAGCCTATGGCTTACCTTACCAATCACCAAGTCTAAATTGTCACCTATATTTGTATTATTCATTTAGGATATTAGTAATATATCCTCAAGTGATGACTAATGAGTTAGTTAAGATTGCCTAGCCTAGTCATCATGCATGATTTTAGGATCTAGATAAAATCCCTCTATGAGGTGGCATCACCCATTGTACTATAAATATGTAACATTGGAGTGAATACAGACAGTGTTGGCTAGTGAACCTTTTCCGCCATGTTGCTGTTCTTGTCTATGATTTATCAATTGGTATCAGAGCTATGGTGATAGTATCAGAGCGAGTGAAGAAGTAAAGTTGACTCTGCTAGTTTTCATATGGGACGGGTTTCATTTGTGAAATCGTTTGTAAAATACTAGAGGGATCATTTTGGTGACTATGATCTATCTTAGATGCATAAATGAAACAGTGCTATGTGATTTCTGAACAGAGAGGACATGAATTCGGATGATCAAATTACAGGTGTGGAGGTTCTCAGGTCGAGGTGTGTAGTGTCGATTTTCATGGTTGTGTTGGTCCTGATTCGAATACCTCTTGCCTCCAATCTGACATAGACATATGACAACTCTTCGAATGTTGTTTCTAGCTGTGTCCCTAGACTCTGATTTGGTCACCCATGGCTTCTTGAATCTTTCATCAGGGTTTGTTCTCCGGGTTATAAGAACAAACCCCATTTCGTTCATTTTTGGGTTTTCTTTGCCATCGTCCTAATGTGTTTTTTGGTGTATTGAAATAATCGGAGGGTGTCGATCCAGTGTCTTTTTGTAAAAAAGATGAAAGTATTCCAGGAGTCAACTCGTTTGGGGTTCTGTTGAACTGATTTTCGAAATCCAGGGTTTCCTGTGTATGATTGGTTTGATGCTAATTGGCATTCAATCTTATAAATTTTCAAGGTTTTTCTATATCGATAGTGTTTATTCACATCAAAGGGGAAAATATATGAGCGTTTCATTGGATTGGGTGCTTAGGGAATGCCCGTAGAGTTTCGAAGGTTTGCCATTGGGTTGTGTTGATTTATTGGTTCTGAGAAATATAGTTGAAGATATTTCAGATGTTGATCATAGTCACATGGCTTACAGCATCAGAGGTTAGTATTTTGAAGTGGGATTTAGCACATATAACTAGCTTTTACGGTTGCCCCTGCCACTTGTTGGTTATCAGCATTGGATGCCTACTTTTCATTGAATTTCAATCTAGATTGAACTGGGTCTCTTTAGTTCCATACACTCTCCATACACACAGAAAATGTTGGAAGATTCTCAGCTGCTGCATATAAATTGAATAAATCTGGCGATAATGTTTAGATCTGAGTGATAGATCTATGTGGTAGATCTGAGTTTTTTTTGAAATTGTTAATATCAGTTTCATCCTTCTGCTGATAATATCACTAGCTTCAAAAGCCAGCAGAGATCCATGAAAATGGTAGCACACGGTGGCCATTTGGTAGTTGAGTGAAGATTATGGATTGATGTGCATGAAAACAGACTCATCGCACAAATCTTGGCACTGCTCAAATCATGGCATGAATCCTCCTTTCTGCAATCAATATCAGCGACCTCAATCAAATACTTGGTAACCCATGGATGTCGTTCAATCAAAAGCTTGGTAATCCGTTGCATTTCAGGCAGGTTTAACAACTTGCTTCCCCATTAATCGGTATCCTTCAATCTCCTAAAATCCCACGAGATCTTGATGAGCACCAGAACGTGATCTTCACCGCAATAAATTTTCTCTTCATAATGGCCATCTCCAAGACATAAGTTAGTCTTAATTTAATAAATAAAGTGTGTGTATTTGCATTCAAGTAGAAGTAATTCATTGAGAAACAAAAGAATTAATTCATAAATTTTTGGTTACACGTGGAGAAGAAGAAAATTTTAAAAATTAAAAACGAGCCCATTGTTTAAGAGGTTGGATCATTTTATATTTTGGGTAGCATCTCAATAATCCTTGGATGATTATTATAAAGCTGAATTTATTCCTTATTTAAAAAGGACAAAAGGGAATATGAAAACTTTTCAAAAGTAAAAACATTTACAAAGGTTATATTTTGTAATAAGGAATGTGTAAAGTTTGGAAACTTTTAAGAGTTGTTTGGCTTGGTGAAAGTCCAATTTGGTAAAAGGGTTTTTTGGTTCTTATTGAATTAGGAGTGGGAATGATTGGAATCATTAATTTGTAAAATGATTTTGGAGAAGGGAACCTTGTATATGTTATAAGGGAATAATAGGTAAACGTTTTAAGGCTTGTAATTGGTATGGATACATCATTATGCTACCAAGAAGATATCTCAATAAAATCATTTTTTTTGTGTCCTAGATCCACCTGAAATTGAATAAGGGGATCTTAGGAACACCTTTCATTGTGTGCGATGGTGAATGATTCCTTGAATGTTTTTCATAGTGTTTTTGTGTCTAGTTTTGACACTACGCTTGTAATTTACTCTACAACTATACGCACATGGAATCCACAACAAGATAAGCACACAAATTAATGCTAGTGAAACACATACATGAAGTTCAAGTTCAAATTCATGTCATTCAAACAAATGTGAAGAACATTCTCAAGCATTCAAGTTGTCAACTACATCATTAATGGACAAATCAAAGTTTTCAAACTCAACACATCATGGAGCATTTGAAGTTAAATTGTAACTTGCAAACAATGTTTGTTGTAAAATTACTTAATCATGATTTATTGTAACTTGCAAATTGTCCTTTTGTAAGTTTACTTGTCTTTTTGAAATCAAGTTGAGTTGAATTGAATTTGTCATAAGGTGCATTTTCGACTGAGCCCGACATCCTAGAGTCATTTTGAGTCGTAATTGACAAGGATGAGTACTTGAAACTCAAATCATTGTAATACTTTGGGATGCATTTTCTGTGGTAACCGACATCCTCAAATTCCTGGAAGCAAGTTCAAGCAAACAAATTCAAGCAAGCGTGAAGTTCAAGCGAGCGGTTCAAGTGAGCGAGTTGTAGATAAGCCTTCTTCTATCGAGTCAAATTGTAATAAGGATCTACCTGCACAAGGAGACCTCCTTTAGTGTTTTGAAATGGCTCGAAGTCTCGAATTATTAGAGGAACACTCTAATAAACACCACTGAAGACAACATAGTGATATTGAACAAAACAACTCTTCAATCAGTGCTAACTTGTTTGCAAATGACACAAGCTAAAGTTAGACTTCTTCAATCTCTATCTCAGCTATTAAATGATGAGTTGATAGATCTCAAAAATCAACAACCAGTGAAGTGTTCTGAACTAATTTTTTTTCAGCACAACTCTCTCTATGATGTTGCTGATGATGATGCTTTTGATCAACAGTCAGTGAAAGAACAACACAGTGATACAACTTCAGAATCCGTTTCAGATGAAGTTGAATCTATTCATGAACCTACATTTCAAGATTTTTCTTTTGATTTCAGTAAAGAAAACCTTTCAATGATGCATCAACATGCAGTAAATCCACTTCCACGGATTTCAAAGCAACAGGTTCAGAATACTCTTTCCAAGCTCATCATCAGACCTTGGGAAGAAATCATCTACAACAAGAATAGAACAGGACTTGGATATGACAAGGAAGTTACCTTTCATATTCCTGATTATTCCAGACCAATCAAGTTCCAAAGTGCTGGATTCCTTCAAGAAGCTTCAACTTCACCTGTTCAAGTTCAACATCAGAATGATAAGTGCCAACATTGTAATCGAGTTGGTCACAAGGAGAATCAGTGTTTTGATCTCCATCCTTGCCATCATTGTGGCAAGCATAACCATTCCTCAGATAGATGTTCAACACTAAAGAAACCTGCAAGATTGAAAATTCACTATGAGTGGATTGATCCTTGGCAGTGGTCATCAACAACCAAGTGATTATATAAGTCTTACCGTAGAATTCAATCTCGAGTAAAGACCAATCTTGTATCACATAAAATTTTTGTACCTCACATAAGTGGTCCCCTTATGGCGTAGCTTTTGAGCATGGCCCTCATGGGCTGAGATAACATGTGGCTTTTTTTGCATGCCCACTTTGTGTTGTACTCAAATGAACAAGTATGGTACTCTCTTGAGCATAGAAGGGGGGAGTACAATGATGTAACTCTCATGCACCTTAAGGGGGGGAGTTCAAAATTCCAGTGAAGATGGTTAATGAAACCACTTATGGTCTCTCCTTTTAGTTGACAAAGGGGGGAATTGATGATGGAATTGGTTGTCAGACAAAAAGTTTCGACAACAACAAACATCAAGTATGCTAGATGGGCATGAAATTTTCCAAATGGGCAATTGTGGTCTGTAAATGACAGACTTTGGCAGAATTATGGTTCAATAAGTTTAAGTTGAATCATATAGATTTTTATTTTGAGAGAAATGATGTGAACATTTGGTTCACATATATGGTCATTCGACCTAGCAGAGGACAAGAGGATCCTTCTGCATTGCAGCTTGGCATTTGATTGAGTTCTTAGGCATTTTCAGAGATGTGTCAGACTAGAATCTGATTCACTTCTCTTGGTTCGCTCTCATCAGATTGGAGTTTACATTAAGTAAAAAATTTGCATGCATCCCAGCTCACATGATTACATAGTGAGACTTTCCAGAGATGGTAGGCTTTGACAAGATTATGGTTCAATGACTTGTAATTGAATCATACATTGGGATGTTGTTGGACACCTAAAAGTGTCAAGATTGGTTAGTGGTTATCCAAAAACGATCAGATACATGGTATCAATTGGTTAGTGGTCATCCCAAACCAAAGATTCAGAGAGCACTTTCAGTGATACACTGATAGTAGAGTGGTGATACTACATGTTCACCAATTAGAAGAAGACATCATATTCTTCTAGATGAAATACTTGGCAAAATGATCAAATCGTCAAGCAATCAGGAAATGTTAAGATATTGCAGCTGTTCACTTCCATATCTCAGCTCTCTTCTAGTTCATTTCAAATGAACATGTTCAACATTCAGATTGGTGGTTTTTCAGGCAGTTCTTCATTGAGGCTCAGCACAAGAGTTTCAGTATGAAGACTTGGAATTGATACCAGTTTATGCTTTATTACTAGTATTATTGGTCGAACTTGTGATTGAGGGGGGGATTGTTAGCCTATGGCTTACCTTTACCAATCACTAAGTCTAAATTGTCACCTATATTTGTATTATTCATTTAGGATATTAGTGATATATCCTCAAGTGATGACTAATGAGTTAGTTAAGATTGCCTAGCCTAGTCATCATGCATGATTTTAGGATCTAGAGAAAATCTCTCTATGAGGTGGCATCACCCATTGTACTATAAATATGTAACATTGGAGTGAATACAGATAGTGTTGGCTAGTGATCCTTTTCCGCCATGTTGCTATTCTTGTTTATGATTTATCACTTTCTAATGGCCAATAACTATGCATTCGATAGTGCATCCTCCAAACTGGTCGGCTCTTCGCCATGTTCCAACCTTGACAAGTGGTCATGACCTTTGTTCATCCTTCCTGGATTAACTATGATCTCAAAGTTATATTCATGAAATAGCAGAATCCATATGCATATTCTCCCCCCCCAACATTGGATTTTTGACTAGGTATTTCAGTGCAGAGTGATCAGTAAACATTTTAAAGTGGCCTCCCAACAAGTAGTGGAAAAATTTCTGCATCGCATACACCATGGCTAATCCTTCTCTCTCAGTAGTGGTGTAATTAATCTCAGCTGTGGATAGTTTCCTGCTAGCAAAAGCTAACATATGGTCAATATATCCTTCCCCAGGTTGTGTTAACATTTCTCCTAAGGAAATGGAAGATGCATCAACATGCACGTGAAATTCCTTGCTCCAATCTGGGAAAACCAGAATAGGCGCAATAACCATTTTTTGTTTCAGTGTGTTGAAGCTCTGCTGGCATTCTTTTGTCCAACTAAACTGTCAGTCTTTCTTCAAAATATTCTCCATAGGTGCTGTAATCTGAGCATATCCTTTAATGAACTTCCTATAATATCTAGTATGTCCCAGTGCAGTGCGCAACTGTTTGACTGAAGTAGGAGGGGGTAGATCAACTATAATAGAAATTTTAGATGGATCTACCAACAATCCCTACTTGCATACAATATGACCTAACAACACTCCAAATGGTGAAAAGAAGATGCATTTCTTTAGATTCAAGGCAATTTGACACTGCCTGCATTTGTCCAACATTTTCCTTAGACATTCAATATGATTTTTCAATAAACTAAAAATAGTCCAATCATCAAAATATGCTTCTAGAAATTTATGCAGAAACTCCTTGAATGCTTCAACCACCACCCTAGAAAATATGGCTGAGGCATTCTTCAATCCAAATGGCATCACTGTATACTGATAGGATCCCCATTCTGTTTCAAATGTGGTCTTATGGCGATCTTCCTTGGCAATCCGGATTTGATGGTATCTTGAAAATCCTTCTGTAAAAGAATATACCTCCTGGCCTCCCACATTATCTAACACGTCGTTAGTGAATGGTGTAGGGAAGGGGTCATGCAAACAGGCATAATTCAACTTCCTAATATCTACATAGATCCTGATCTCTCATGTCTTCTTGTATTGCACCACCATAGGGCTAATCCATTATGACTCTTCAACAGGTTCTATAATTCCTGCTTCCAACATTCTATCGAGCTAAATCTTCACTTTCTCCTTATATTTAAGGTTCAGTCTATATGGTCTCTATTTGACTAGTCTTGCATATGGTTTCAAATAGATCCTCATCTCTCCCATAGGCCCTTTAATGCCCTTCATATTAGTAAAATTGGTCGGAAACAAGTCCTGATATTCATGCAGTAACTCTATTATCTTGTCAATAGTAGAAGCATCGCAATAATCTCCAACATTTGCAAGCTTCAGTGTTTTCTCTGTTCCAATATTGACCTTATTAATCTTGATTGGATGTCCAATAAATGGTATCTCAATTCCTAGTCCTTCCACATCTCTCTGGCCTACTGTTTCGGCAATGTTCACCTTTCTAGGATCATCGTCTTCATCAGTATTGATGGTGTAACAACCTTGCAGTTTCTGGAGAGGTGCAGTCAATTCATCCTCTTCTTGTTCTAAAGGGAGGTTAGAGGCCTCCTCAAATACTTTCTGTCTTACAATCTGTAATGCTTGGTCTACTGAAGGATATTGAATGTCAAATAAGAAGGTGGTTACAAAGTTCTGAGTCATACCTTCCCAATCTGCAGTGATGAGGCACAACTCCACTTGAAGGTACCAGTTGATAGGGGTTGTGTCCAGCATGTTAATGAATTTGTGCACCCACTTCTCTTGAGGAATGGTTCTCCAATATTTCTTGCAACTTCTCACATGGTCCTTTGGGTAGCTTCGACCTGTGCACCAGACTTCACAAGCATCTACTTGTGCTGAGAATCGTGTGGTCATCAGGGTACGAAATTGTGCCCATTCTGTAATGTTGTTTTTGTGTGTCCCCCAACATCTTGCTATGGTTTCTTTCAAGGCCTCGTCCATTGCCAAAAATCTATGTTGTGTTGGTACACTTTCTTCGAATTCTGACAAGAAGGTTTCTAAATGATTCAGACCATCAAAGGTGGGAAAGTTACTTACTGTTGTGCCGATCCAACGAACTTCTCTGGTTAATCTAGCACATCTCCTTGTAGATACTTCATACATTTTGTTCTGCCAGTTCTCCAGTGCTTCTTCTGAATATGATGAACATGCACTGTCACTTCGTCAGCTAAGGTTCCCATCGGCCGTAGGATCAATGTAATCCTGTTGTCTAGTTGCTAATTTGTATATGTTTTCTAGTTCATATGCGTAGTCTTCTTCTCTGATGGGTTATGTGTATCGCTGACCTTCATCTTGATCTAAAGGTGCAATGAAACTAAGGCCATATATTTCAAACGTCATACATATTTTCTTTAAATCAACCACCATGGAATTATTGAAAGCCTAGTCGATTCCTAACAGCACAGGGTAAGGACAACTGTCATCAACTATCTCAATTACCTCAAAATCTGCAAACGTCCTTACTCCATCGATGTCCATAGGGAGATGTTCCAATCTGGAAAAGGGGCTTACTGCCTACTGATTAGCCATCCTAATCCTGATAGGGAATAGATCAACTTCGTTTTTCTCATCAGTGCTCAGGTTTTCTTCGTCATGAGATTGACCACCGACCCTAAGTCGAGGACCACATAGTCTATATCATATTCTCCTATCTGAGCATTCAAGTGTAGTTCCTGTAGAAATTTCGATACAAATTAATGTATTCCTGCGATTCTCCTGATCTAACAATTTTTGCCACTTGTTAAATACAGAATCGCTTCTACTATTAGTATTGCGGAAGCAATTAAACCACGTTCACAACCACAATGCATAAAGTGAAATATCAATAACACACAACACAAAAGTTTTACCGGGAAAGCGTAAAACTAAAAACCCCACTATCGTATATTATGTATATCATGAATCATGAAACAATCTCATACAAAACTCTAATCCAAGAGCTCTCAATACAATACAATTGTCTCACACTGTCATACACAAATCAACAAATACATGTGCCAATTTCTGTGTCCAGACAGCTTGCCTCCTCTGCACAATCTCTGCAATTCTAATTCTCACAATGAATCGAATGAATACAATTGCCTAGTTTGCACATGCTCATAAGAATATCCAATGCATGTGTGAACAAATCACAACTGATAGCCAACTGTCCCTTTCACCTGTTATCTCAACTAGNAGTACAACTGATCTTAAATCACTTAACTACACTTATAATTCTGTTACAAATCCAAATCACTCAGTTATGAATGAGATAATAGATTAATATTTATTGTCTAATTTAATTAAGGGAAAAATAAATTAGACACATGTTTCTTGTTGACTTTTCAACACTCCTTCTCAACAAGAAAGGGATTATCCTTCACCCCAATCCTGTCTCTGTGATATTCGAATTTTCTCCTGGTGAGTGCCTTCATCAGAATGTTCACATCCTAATCTTCCATAGAAATGTATTGAAGCAACATGATCTTCCGCTGCACACAATCTCTGAGATGATGATACCGGATATCTACATGCTTAGATCTGTCATGAAACACAGGATTAATCGAGAGTTTAATGCAACTCTGATTATCACAATAAATCACTGTCAGATCTAAATGAGAACCAAACAAACCAACCAAAATCTTTCTCATCTAGATAGCCTCACATGCAGCTTGGCTTGCTGCCATGTATTCCGCTTCTGCTGAACTAAGTGCCACGGTTCTCTATTTCCTACTTTACCAAGAAACAACTGTAGATCTGATACTAAATATCCCCCCTGATGTGCTCTTTCTGTCCGTTGCGCTTCCTACCCAATCTGTATCCGTGAATCCATGCAACTTCACCTCATCTGTCTGTTTGTACCATAATCCATACTCAGATGTGCCCTTCATATATCTCAGGACATGGTTACTCGCCTTCCAAAAGAGTTTGGTAGGCTTAACCATCGCTTGACTTAGCTGGTTAATTGCATAGCAAATGTCCGGTCTTGTATTCACTAAATACATTAGTGAACCCACTAACTATTGATAGATAGTAGAATCCACTATTTCTCCAGAACTAGCATCCTCTTTCCTTCAGTTTCCTGGAAGAGGAGTATCCATGGGTTTGTAGCCCTCCATATGAAACTTACCTAGTATCTCTCTTGTATACTTTCCTTGAGACACAAAAATTTCACCATCTTGCTGCCATATTTCCAAGCCAAGGAAATAATGAAGAAGGCCCAAATCCTTCATCTCAAACTCCTTTGCAAGGTCCTCCTTGCATGAGTGTATCAGCTGCTCATCACCAATGAGTATTAAATAATCCACATAAAGAAAAAT
>JASDQU010370456.1:79858-96964 GCA_032191745.1 Picea mariana | reverse complement strand
CAGACGCGATCAGTATTCTGACAGTTCATTCGGCGAATCGACGTGCCTTTAATTAATTGCAGGACGTCCCCATTATGGCGGAGACAATGTCTAACCACCACCACCCGCTTCAATAACTGCTTCTTGGGATTGATAACGGCCCAGCCAATTCATCACTTCGGGATCTGGATGACTTCTCGCGCTGCCACCTGGAATAACTGAATATCTTGAGAGATGCACATGAGGGCCAGCGCGGAGGACATGGTGTATGGTAGGAGTGATGGCATCAGGGAGCGCGTGGAAGGGGTGGCGAGAAGTGAGAGTGATGACAGAGAGGGGTGACAGAGGACGATCCATGGCGGAATACACCCAGGTAGATGGGGAGAATATGGGAGAAACAAGCTTGCCTTCGGGTGAGAAACTGAGGTGGAAAGGAACGGGACGCGTGGCGGGAAATGAGCGGATGGTGGGAAGAAAGGAGAGCCACACGGAATAAAGAGGAGGGGTGAATGGATGACACGCGGCAGCAGGGGAAAGGCGGACGGACGAGCAAAATGACAAGAGGAAGGCCCACGCTGGTTAATCACAGGGCAGCTGAGAGGAGTGAATCTACATGAGCGCCGTTGATTTGGGCGCTACGATCGTGGCTGTCGGGAAGCTGCACATGGGATTTCAGACCCCCCCCCTCTGTTTAAAGGTAGAAAGGCGGGGGGGGGTCCGAAATTCTCTTCATCGCCATTGATCTGGGTGCGCTCATCTGAACCGTCGGAGAGTTTCATCCCCGATCTCGGACCCCCCCCCCCTTGCTTAAAGATCGGAAGGCAAGGGGGGTCCGGAATTTGCTGTGCGTCGTCGATCTGGGCGCGCACATCTGGACCACCCGGTCTTTCTTGCTGCTTACCATGGGCGCATTATCACCCGAACTTTGGAAAAGTGGGTTTTAACCCATTCTTTTGATATCTAAACCCCTTAGCAAGAAATATCGCTAACACAACCTACAGTCCCTCATTCCCCACCCTAGGAAGTGTGCCCCTTCTCTTCTCAACAGTCCCTCAGCTGCCCCACTTCCCTTCCAGGGCTTCAACAACAGGCCGAACAAGAAGTCTCAGAGCCCTGTAGTTGTAGTTTAGCACCTTCAGGAAATCAATTCCCCAACAATTCTCTCATCCAGAGATAAATTTCTCACTGGCCTGACAACCCACCTCTTCAGTATCCCACGGGCCTTACAACCCGCTTTTTCAGTCCAGCTCCTAAGCTAACAACTACACAAACATATATGGCTCCTCCTACAGGTTCCGGTACAGTGATATGAATCTCTGAAAGATAACTGACTGTGTGAGTCAAAAATGGTCATGGAGTCATGGTTGAATGATGGTTGACTAATTGAAGAATGTGTGAAAAAGAACTAAGTCCCAACAATATGTATGCATGTCCCCAACTTGACACTTGTCATGTTGGGAGCTACTTTGGCCCACTTGGCCCCAACTTTAGAACTTAGGATAAAATAATTATCCATACTTTATGATTTGAGAAATATTAATATAATATTGCTTTTTGGCTTAAGCTCCCTAGCTTACCCCCTTTCCTTAACTTATCCCCTCCCTTTCCCTAACCAATGGAGTTTAGTCCCCCATCTCTTTTATCATGGTCGGTCTGCGCACAACGATGTATTTTATATTAAATATGAGACATGTACAAAAATAGGTTCACTGGCCTTTAACATCTAGGATCTCTAGCCTAATCAAAACATAAGCATCCTAGCTTATAATAACTTGGCTCACCAGCCTATAAAACACAAGATATACACAAGGGCTCGTTGGCCTCACAATCGCACACACTTAAGATGTTGCACGCGGTATCCTGGAATGTGCACACTTCATCATTGCACTGCATAGTACATGTGCACACTATGCCATGAAATGTGTATACAAAAATATATCAAAACAACTCACCAACTTAAGTACATTTTCATATACATTACAATTGGGTGCGGCCTAGGGATATTACAATCCCCTCTCCTTATTTATGCAATGTCCTCAGTGTATCATGTACCCATGTACAACAAAATTTCAAACATCTTAAAAAAGATGGGGGTACTCTGCCCGCATTGCATCCTCATGCTCCCAAGTAGCGTCCTCAGGACCGTACCAGGTCCATTGGACCTTTACAAGCCTTATGACTCGATTCTGGAGCTGTTTGATTTTTCAGTCCAGAATGTATACCAGATGCACTTGAAAAGCGCCTTCTTGCTCCACCTGAATCACATTCCAATCAATAACATGATTAGCATCAGGTATATATTTCTTGAGCAAAGATATATAGAATACATTATGAACAGACATAGATGCAGGCAATGCAATCATATAATCCACTGGACCAATCCTCTCTAGGATTTCAAATGACCCACAATAGCAAGATGCCAACTTTGAACAATTTCCCAATTTCAGGGAATTTCCGTTGGCCTTCACTTTCAAGAATACATGATCACCCACTTTAAATTCCCTGTGAGTTCTTCCCTTATCAACATAGATTTTCTGTCTGTCTTGGGCAACCTTTAAATTTTGTTTTATTTTAATCATTTTCTCCTCCATTTCCCTGAGCAAATCTGGCCCAACCACTTCTCTGTCTGCTGGGTTATCCCAACTTACTGGTGTGTTGCACTTTTTTCCATAAAGTGCCTCAAATGGGCTCATCTTTAGAGATGCTTGGTACCTGTTGTTATAAGAAAACTCTACCAAGTGCAGGTAGTCTTCCCATTTTGATGAAGAAGAGTAATAGATGTGCTGAAGACTCTTTTAAGAGTCAAACCCAGAAGAAAGAGCGCAAAGCTCCCAAGTCCCTCATAGTTGATGAAGCTTAAGGACAGATAGCACCTGGTCAGATGCACCGACCCTGTAGGAATTCACAGAGGTCGAGGAAATCTTTCACGGCTTCAGAGTAGAGAAGCCCGGGAGGGATAGTGCCGTTTTGTGCATGGAGCCATAGCTGCGAAGTTCGTAGAGGATAAGAAAAGGTCGAGACCTTTGATACTTAAGAAATCTTCCAAGGAGAAGAAAGAGAAGTGCATGCTCAAGGAAGAGCTACAACTGTCGTTAGATTAGCTGGAGAAAAATGGATCCGGGTCGTCGAAAATGTACGTCCAGACGCGTGTAGAAGAGAGGAGAAATGGATGGTAGAGACACTTCGAGATAGAAGTGGTGAACAGCCGATAACCGTTGGATATTGTAGAGTTGCAAGGAGGTTAGGGTTGGGTGCTTCAACCCATGAAGTCGCGAAGTGCGAAACGTGAGGAGGAGAATCTGAACCGTTGAATCGAGGAACGAGAGGACTGTTGGATCAGAACTCCGTGGAGATATCGTATACCGGGAGTTCGGGGGTTTGGAGGTTGGAAGGGGCCACTTTCGACCGTAGAAGTCGTGAAGTGCCGAGAGTCGAGGCTCGTGAGAACACGTGGTACATCCATCAGGTGGGGCCCGCATGACCGACGGGTGGACATGCGTCGCCTGGGAAGGATTCAACATTCTGTTGACTTCTCGCGTCTCAGAGGTTCACGAGGTAGGAGCATGAAGGCTCGATGCCCCAACTCGCGAGATGGCGAGATGCGAGAAGTGCGAAAAGGAAGTCAAACCATCGCTGACTTTCGCGTCTCGGAGGTTCATGAGGTAGGAGCATGAAGGTTCGATGCCCCAACTTGCGAGGTGGCGAGATGCGAGAAGTGCAAAAAGGAAGTAAAACCATCGCCGACTTTCGAGGTTTATCAGAGTCGAAAAAATCGACGCTTTGGTAGTGTCGTGTTCGCGAAGAGCGAAAGAACGCCATACTGGTTAGGCCTGTGGCCATAACCGTCGATTAGATGAGTGCGGTTAAGGGATGATAGGGTCTGTATCAGGTCCTGTAGGGACTCGGGGAATTCTATTCTTTGGGGAAAATAAGAAAAGGGGCAAAACATTTTATTATGCCATAGTGGGTGTGTTACACTCCAATATAAAACAAGAAAACACTAAACTATTTGGAAGAACAGTTACAACAACCAACACTAGAGCAAATTACCGGTGCAAGTGCAACTTGAACACGGAAGCACCCTCCGGGTATACTCTGCAAAGCGTGGCCCGATGTCTGTCCTAGGTACCATGGTATACCCCCGTAGTCACTTGTGTATGTCTCTAAAAAGATAGGCAACTAGGTTGCCAGCGCGCGAACAGTCACCAAGCAGGTACAGTTGAAAGTCAGGTAGACGACAATGAGCAGGGTATCGAGCCCGAAACCTGTCAAGGGTATTGAAGGCAAGTGGTCTGGAAGACAATTGAGGACCTCGAACAGATTCGAGACCCACGAAGCTCTGTGGAAAATGAAATCGACTGAATCCAAAGACAATCCCTCTATATGTGTTCTCCACTACGATTGGTCCAGCTTTGGAGGGGTTATCTCCTCTACCTTTCCGCACACGACCTCGTGTTTAGCCCCTCTGTTAGAGGGGGGTCCCAGATAAATTTCATGATACTGGACTTTGACACTCCCTAACTCAGACTCCAATGTTTGATTTTAATGGCCTTGAAGAGTTTCCTCTTGTTACCCATGATTTTGGTCATCATGATGATGTATTGATGTTGGTGTACTCAGGCTTCTCATAAGAACTTTCTCCTAAGAAAAATTATATTCATCTCTTCCCAGAAAACTCATTTTTGAAGAGAGTTCGCAGGTGGCTAGTATCCCAGGGTGCGAGAATGACCCATTCTCGCAGGCTGCCTTAAGCTGGGGTGCAAACTTCTCGCACTATGTAACATAGCTAGGGTGCGGACCTTCTCTAAAGCATGGAAAAAGATGAATTAACGATGGTTCTATAAGGAAATCTTCTAGAAGAATGGGTTGGCATTTGAATGGTTATCCTTGTACTAGATTCCCTGATATTGTGGGATCATTATTATCTAAGTAACCATCTCATTCTCTCCTATATATTGATGGAATTCTCATGGAAAAGGTTGAGTAAGATTCATTGGAGAATTGGTGAAAGAATTGTGTGAAGGACTCAGCTTGAACATGAGCTTGGAGACTCTAGCAAGTCTATCAAGAGGATTTGATTTTCTTCATACAAGGATTGAGAAAGTGTGTGTGTTGGAGCCAAGAGCCATCGAAAGGAAGCTTGCAACATCAAGGCTATCAGGTTGTAATCTTTACTTTCAATTAATATGATACAGTGGCATGTCCCTTTCCCATAAAGCTATTCTTACTTTATTGTGTAATTCCTTGATCATACACATAAGTTGACAGTTGAATATATTTTTCTATCTTCACTTTGGTTGGTTTGTGTTGTCTTGGTCTTGACCTCATGAGAGCACCGGAGCGAAGCGGGAGCAACAGAGACCCTAGGAAGCGATACTAAGGTATGTTACTTGTTCCTTCCTACTAGCTGATTCAATGGTCAAAACTTAGGCAAAGAGTCATGTCCTATCCTGTTTTGTTCTATATCCAGGTGGATCTAGGGAGATCTATTAGTGCTCACACCTATCGATTAGTCCGATAACAAAATTGGCGACTCCACTGGGGAACACCAAAACGTTTTCTTGTGGTTTTTGGTATTTTTCCTTGGCCATTTGTTCTTGCCTTACCTTTCTCCATTCATATCAATCTCCGAGTCTTCAGGATACCCTGATAGACCCTTTGGGTCTAGAGGCCTCTTCAAATTTTGTGTCATTTTCCAAAAATTTGACTAGTTTCAGATATTCTTGCACTACACTCCATAGTAGCCTGCGAGAATCTATAGAGTTCGCACCCTGCCTTTAGGTTCAGTGCGAGGTTCTCGCACTCTGCTCAAAGCTCACCTGCGAGAATCACTAATTCTCGCACTGTGTAATATTGCTAGCCTGTGAGCTCATTTTTTCAAAGTTTTGGATTTGAGTTTTTGCATCTTGAATTGCCCATATTAGTTTAGATGCCTCACAAGAGTTTCTTGGATCCTTGATTGATGTTCTCTTGTCTTCGTTTTTCGTGCACGAATAGTCTTAGGATTTCAAAGGCTCTTCTGTCACTTGTTCTTGACTTTCATTTCTTGACTTTTCTTGGCAAAGCTATACTCTCTGATTTCAGAATCTGAGTGTGCTTGTTTGGTTAAGGACCGACGATCGGTTGAAAGTTGATTTTCTTGGTCTTTATCATTTGCCCATTGTTTGAAAGATCATTTTTCTTATGCAATTGAAAAGACTAGATTGGTTTGCTTATTATTATTTTTTTCATTGAAAGAGTGGTTTGGGTTTTTATCATTGCTTGTTCATTGGTTTTTGATTTTCTGCACTCTCACCATCAGGGTGTAGGTCCTTTTTGAAAAGTGAACAAATGTTTTTCTTTCAAAAACATTTTCGTCTTCGAAAACATTGAAAATCAATTGTTGAAGTTATTGAAAAAGAAACAATAGAGAATTGTTATTGATGCATGATTTGTTGCACTTGCATTTTAAAGGAAATTGTGTCTTGTAGTTCAAAGTTTGATTCGGAAAAATTCTCTCTCCCTCCCATACAGAGGATTCATTGAACAAAAATTGATATATTTCATTCTCATCCATGCATTGTTGGGTCAGAGTCATACAACATAAGTTTCATCTCCTTTTACTTTGAGTAAACAACAACTCTTAATAACACTGCGTAATTGTAAAATTTACCTAGTAACTCTTTTCTAGGGCTTTATTACACCAACATTTAGCTAGGATAGTGCTTTGGAGTAGGAAGAGAGATACACTCTTCAAAGCACAAAACACACAATAACATCTTGTGTTAAGGAGTGTTAAATTCCATTTGCAACATCTTGTCCTGGGAAGCCCTTCTCACACAAGGGTCAAGCATGAGGTCGCATTGATATTGGCAGACTTACTCACCCTGCTTTGTTGATATCAGTGTAGAGATTGCATGTATTACGGGGATCACTCAGAGGTATACCCACAATGATGAGTGGAAGCCTTTTGAGTTGATTTCAGACTAGATACCCTGCCCTTGCGTGTGGATTGGATTGTCGACTGTCCCCCCAGGGTTTATTGTTGTCAGTGGTATCCTTAGTGGCCTATCTTTCTAGGTTCTTACACAAGGTGACTGTGAAGGGGAAAGTCTTCACGGTACCTGGAATTGACGTTGACCAAAATCACTCGAACTCCTTGGAGGGTATACCCATGATTATGTGTGGGAGCTTGCACTAGGGTGTAAGTCCGTTAAGCAGGTCGTCAGCATAAATTTTCCACCCTAGCCCAGCCCTTTCTTGTCTCGTTGTTGCGACGTTGGATTTCATCACCAACTAGTGACTTCAGAATTAGAAGGTTTTGTTTGTTTGGTGTTGCTTCCTAGTTTTTGTTTACTAGCGCGTGTTGTTTGTTTCTCAAAAGTTGACCATAATATTTTCTTTGTGAAGTGTGTCACTCATTTACAATAGCTCCTCCACGTCGTTCATGTAGAATGCAGGGTTTATCTCCAGAGCATCTAGAAGGTTCTCAACCCTTTCCTATAAGTACACCTGAGGGCTCTCCTTGGCAAAGTGAAGTCACAGTTGTCACCACGCAACAAGTGGAACAAACTGACTCTCTGGAACATTTTCGAATTACAAATACTCAAGAGGACTTTCGACTTCACCCTGATTCTGAGCGAACATTTATGCGACTTACTTCTTCCGGAGACTTAGTTGCTACATATTCTGGATCACCAATTGGACCCTTTCTAGGCATAGAAGGCCAAGATCTTTTTTGGTCTATAGGTGTTTTTCGACGGGACCTTTTTGGTCCAGGCTCACCTGTGATTTCTGAAATCAACCCACCTGTGATTTTCGAAATCTCTAGTCCAGAGACAGTACTATTTACTACCGCTTATCGCTTTACTGTCCCTCCCGAAATGGCTCATCTCACAGATACTACGAGTGTTCCAACCGGGTTTACTGCGGTTAGTCTTGCTCCTATCAACACACCGCGAATGCCCAATGTCACTCCGAGACTACCACCTTGATACCGTGTGTTGAATGCTTCCATTCACACTCCTACGCAAACCCCATCCGGCTCTCCTAGTGTTCCTTCTTCTTCTGGGCACTCTCTTCCCGGTTTTATTCCAACACTCCCTCAATTTCCTTTTGGAGGACCTTCTGCCTCTTCTACTGGCAGTCTTTATCCTAGTGGCACTATTCCGTCCTTCACTCCAAATTACCAGATTTCGGTTGGTGGACAATTTCACCAAGGTGGTATGACTCAACCCCCTTTCAGCGGGCAAATTCCTATTGGCATGCAAATCCCAATTGGAACACAACCCCCAATTGGAACACCACCTTCGATAGGAGGACCGACCCCACCTTATAGGAAAAACATAACTCCCTCCTTGGCCCAGTATTGGAATTAGTTGATACAACATCCTCCTCAATCGACTGGGGGGCAATAGTTTCCAGCTGCATCTGTAATACCCCCTAGTATGGGCCAACCATATCCAGGTTCGTTCAATCTCATTTGGGGGGTGAATGCTCAAACTCAAGTCCCTGTTCCAAGGTATAATCCTATGAGCTACTATCCTCTCCAACCACCACCGAATCTGCCTAGGTCTTCACATTATATGCAGACTGCTTATGGTCCTATTGGTTTTTCGACAGGGCTTTCTCCCCAAAGCCACCAGTACCCGTAGGTGAATCGACAGTTACCCTTCATAGCCACTTTGGATCTTCCGGATTTGTCGAGGATTTTAAATGATCCAATTTGTTACTCTCCCCAATGGCCTGCTATACCCGCCAAGCTACCATCGAACATTCCCAAATTCGACGACAAAGCGGGAGAGGACCCAAACAATCACGTTATGGCTTTTCATCTATGGTGTTCATTCAACTCATTGATGGATGACTCTATTTGTTTACGTCTTTTTCAACAAACTCTCACAGGTTCTGCTGCGAAGTGGTATATTGAATTTCCACGAGGTTTCTTCTCTGACTTCAACACCCTAGCTATGGATTTCCTCACACACTACCATTTACCGATTCGTTATGACACAGGGACCAAGATTTTGACTTCTTTCAAACAGAACAAGGACACTCATATATCCGATCACATTCATGAGTGGCGATGACGACGACATCTTATTAAAATCAAACTCCCCGATCAGTTGCTGGAAGAATGGTTCACTAAATCGTTTGTGAATGACATCGGTCGTGACATTTCCATGGGTGGAGTAGTCATGGAAGAATAGGCCATAAGTCATGCTCAATATCTTGACCTCATTTACTCGCAAACGGGTACCCTTTACGATTTACTACCCGACTTACCTCGTCCTTCCACTTCCACAACTTCAACTATCCCAACTGCCTCGCATGAAGCTGACGGTGTGATTGACACTTTCCAGGCCCAACCACATTCTGCCTCAAGCACAAACCCCAAACCTGCTTCTTCTAATGTTCAAAATGCTCCGTCTCCTACCCCTCCCACCAGCAAGACTTCTGAGGTAAATGCCATTCAATCTACCCCAGCCGGTAAAAACAAATCTAAAAAAGGGAGAGGTAAGAATAAGGAGGGAAAAAATACTTCTCAAGCAGAGCAAACCAAAAATACCCATGTTGACGATCGGGATAAGCGCAAACCTTGATACCCTTGTCTTATCTATGGTGATGATCACTACATGAAGGATTGTCCATGAAGCGTCGAGGTCATTCAGTTCCTTCAAGGAGCTCCGAAACCACCTACTCCAGCCATTTTGTCCCAACCCTTTCCATGTCAATAACAGGCTCAGTTGGTCATTCATGACCAACCCTCATCTTCTACTACATCTTATGTCTTGATGTGTACTGGCGATTCTAAGCAAAGCGACATTGCACTCAATACTCGAGCCAAAGATTATTCTCCCTCTAAAGAGAAGATTGATGATCTACCGCCTTCCTCGGTACAACTCTCTCTCGCGACTACACCTACCAATGGTCCTCTTCATCTCGAACGAATGAGCCTCGACACAGTTTTGCGACCCCCCCCAAGGGCATCGTTCGGAAATCGGATTTCAATCCTCATGTTCGTGTTGCCTAGAACTACAACATTGTTGAGGATCTAGCCCAAGCACCTTCTGTGATGTCAGCCCTTGAAGTCCTTCAAAGTTGTCCTATGCAATAGAATGCAATGTTGAAAGCTATCGGTGGAATTGATACGACAGATACGAATTAATAATATTTGACTTGGATGATCACATTCCAAGGTTACCCCCTCAACTTGCATTCCAGATCCAAGTGGTTGTCTCTGACAAAAAAAATTTCCGAACCGTTATCGATGAGGGTTCCTTGACATGTGTTATGTCTCTTGCTTGCTGGAAAGCCATTGGCTCTCCTTCTTTGAATGAATCCCAAAACACTCTTAAATCCTTCAATGGCTTTGGTTTTAAGCCCTACAGTGTCCTTCCTTCATTGCCCATCACATTAGAAGGCAAAACGGTCCAAGTCAAGGTGGAAGTCTTTGATGCTCCCCTTGATTACAATCTTCTTCTTGGCCGCAGCTGGATCGATTCCATGCACACAGTTGTGTCGACCCTTTTTCGTGTGGTACGTTTCCCACATCAAGGTAAGGTCGTCACCATTGACCAACTAGCCTTCTTTAATTCCGATACCCGTACTGGCAACGTCCCGTTTATCGCTAAAACCCCACCCGGTTATGAGAACGTTGGTGCAGGCCTTCTCAAGGACTCTTCGTTAATGGGTACTTTCCCCATTCCACCGCATGATGTTCCACGCTCGTCTATTGCTTCAATCAACATGATATCCACGTCGCCTCACGAACTTCCTGCGTCTCACGACCCCTAGATAGTACCTGACCCTGGAGATCATCTTCGTTTCAGCGATGTAATGCCGTTAAGTCCGGTTGAATCCGCCTATCAGGCCATTCAGTCGGCCACACCTTCTACCCCCTCTATTGGTGAGTTGTCTCCCGATCCTTTTCGTGTCATTTTTTCCACCAACGAGATGATCATGTCTGTCATGGAGGACACCCCTTGGGATGATGGACATCATCGTTCCATCCTCTTTCTGGAGCAACATACTTTTGAGAACTACCAACGGATCTCGACCCCGTTGACCGTTGTTGTCATTTCCACAGTTCCTGAGTCTACACACAATGTGTTTTCCGAAGGGAACTTAAGCAATATCTCGCCCACTATTCCCCTTGACATATCCATTCAACCTGGAATTGTCGAAAATGTCCATATTGGAGCTTCATGTTCTTCTGACGAAATCGTCACCTATACATCCCTTTTCAAAGAGTTTTGTGACATCTTCGCCTGGAGCTACGAAGAAATGCCGGGTATCGACCCTGAGATAGTGACACATGAGATAAAGACATACCCTGACGCTAAACCCGTTCGGCAACACCTTCGTCCAGTTCACCCACGTAAAGTAGCTGCTATAAAGCTCGAAGTCGAGAAACTTCTGAAAGTCGACTTTATTTATCCGGTGGCTCTCACAGACTGGGTTTCCAATCTTGTCCCGATTGACAAGAAACAAGGCACAATTCGTGTATGCATTGATTATAGGGATATCAACAAAGCTTGTCCCAAAGAAAACTTTCCTACCCCCTTCGTCGATCAGATTGTCGATGATTGCACCGGAAGTGAAATCTTCTCTCTCATTGATGGTTTCTCCGGGTATAATCAAATCAACATTGTTCCCGAGGATCAACATAAGATTGCTTTTATTTGTCTTTGGGGTACTTTTGCCTATCGGAAACCTCCTTTTGGTCTCAAGAACGCTGGCGCAACTTTTCAACGTGCTATGTATTATGCTTTCCATGATATCAAGCACATCGTTCAACCATATTTGGATGATTTACCTGCTCACTCTATGTGCCGAGTTGATCACCCAACCCACCTCCGAGCCATTTTCATTCGCTGTCGGTTCTACCGTATACGTTTAAATCCTCATAAGTGCGTTTTCTACGTGGAATCCGACCACCTTTTAGGTTTTATCATTTCGTGTCAAGGGATCCGGGTGGATCCTTTAAAGGTTGAGGCGATCCTTAATCTCCCTCATCCTTCTACACTTCGCCAATTACAAAGTTTGCAGGGGAAAGTAAACTTTCTTCTTCATTTTATCCCAAATTATGCCGAGATAACTTGTGGATTTACCCGCTTACTTAAAAAGGGGTCTGAGTTCGCATGGGATACCATAGCCAACAATGCTTTCGAAGCTTTGAAATTGTCCCTAACGCGTGCTCCGCTTCTCTTTCCCCCGATTACAGTTGCGATTATTTCCTCTATCTTGCTGCCTTGGATTACACCATTGGTATGGTTCTCGTCCAAGAGGATGATGCTAACGATGAACATGTTATTTACCACTTGAGTCGAAGTCTAATGCCTACTGAAATCAAGTATTTACATGTTGAAAAACTGGCCTTGGCTACCGTCCAACGCTTTCGGCACTATATCCTCTCACGCAAGACTACAGTGATTTCTCACTGCAACCCTATGCAACACATTCTTACCCGTCAATTGCTAGGGGGTAAATACTCCAAATGGATTGTAATTCTTTAGGAGTTTGACTTGGAATTCGAATGCACCAAGTCCAATAAGTCCTTAGTTTTTGCTGAGTTGATATGCGCCTTTCCCCATTCTGAAATGGAAACAGTAGCAACGGATTCATTACTCGATGAATCTCTTTTCCTTATCAGCACTGATGATCTTTGGTATGGTGATATCATTATATATCTCCAAACCCAGACTTTCCAGCCAACTTTGTCTAGTATTGATCGACGTCGCATACACTATCAAGCTCGTCAATACATTATCCTCTTAGATACTCTTTATCGTCGGGGGATTGACTTTGTTTTTAGACATTGCCTAACATTCAACGAAGCCGAGAAATATCTGAATGTCTGCCATTTTGGAGCATGTGGTGATCATCTGTCTGGGTAAGCTACTGCCCAGAAGATCTTATGAGCAAGGTATTTTTGGCCTTCTTTGTTTAACGACTGCATAATCGCCGTTCAGAAATGCCATGCTTGCCAGACCTATAATCAGAAGATACGGTCACATCCTGCTCCTCTTCACCCTGTGCTCTCCGTTGGTCCCTTTGCGAAATGGGGCATCGATTTCATGACATGTCACCCTCACTCGGCTGGGGGGCATGGTTACATCATTGTAGCCATCGATTACTTTACGAAATGGGTCGAGGCGATGCCGACATTTGACAACACTGGAAAGACTGCAACATTATTTATTTTTAATCACGTCATAGCTCGTTTTGGTATTACCCAAGCTATCGTCATTGATCACGGTAGCCTCTTCAGAAACTTCATGATGTCCGAACTTACTGAAAAGTTGGGTCTTCGTCATGATAAATCAACGCCCTATTACCCACAAAACAACGACCAAGCCGAAGCAATTAACAAAGTTCTCATAACTATGCTCTGATGAATGATAGGGATTCACAAAACAAGTTGGCACACAATGTTGTTTTCAACATTGTGGGCTTACCGGACATCCGTCAAATCTGCTACTGGGTTTACACCTTTCCGGTTAGTCTATGGTTTGGAAGCTATTCTTCCGATTGAATGCGAGATACCCTCTTTAAAACTAGCTGTTGAACTCCTACCAAACACTTCTGCTGAGGAAGAACGTCTATTGTATCTTATGCGATTAGACGAAACTCGACGCGATGCTACCCTAGTTATAGAAGCTCAAAAGAAACGTGTCAAAGCCCAATACAACAAACATGTCAAGCCTCACATTTTCTCCGAAGGACATCTCGTTCTCCTCCATGATCAAGATCGAGATATGCTAAGAGCTGGAAAATTCGAAGCCATGTGACGAGGTCCTTATATCGTTCGATGAGTTTTGGAAAAATGAGCTTATGAGTTAGTAGATTACGATGGTATCCCTTTGAGTGAACCCAGGAATGGGTTGTACTTGAAGAAGTACTATGCATAAAATCATATGTGCATGAGTACTTGTATTTTTATTGTATCATACGTCTTGTGTGTTACTGTAGCTTGCTCTTGTCGTTATTTGGTCTCTGCCCTTATGTGACGTTGTGTTTGATTTCCAGATGTCGGAGTCTTCACTACCTTATATTGACTTCGCTGATGGTGCTAGCCGTAGTACTCAGAACCTTGCTTCCGCTGCATGGGAAATTTACGCCCCTACAAATGAACTTGTCTCCTTACGAGGTGTGTGTCTCGGCCGTGCGACCAACAACATTGTAGAGTATAGCGCCGTTATTGAATTATTGGTTGATGTTATCTAGCTCAGAATCCGTCATTTGGTTGTGTGACTCGATTCGCAGCTTGTAGTACTACAATCAAGTAATGTCTATACTATTCAAAGTCCTACTTTGTTACGGGTGTATTTGCGAATTCGCCTCTTGAAACGTTATTTTGATTACATTGAATATCAACATATTCCTATATGTCTAAATACATTAACAGATGTATTGAATAACTATGTATTAGATAGACATTTGGATCATTTATAAATCAATCACATCAATTTTCACACAACACATGATAAACCGGTAGAAGCCGTCTGTATATATAACGATCAAAAGAGTTTTTTACAAAAAGTTTTGTCCGAAGACCAAAATGTCAAAATCTAAAGCTCATAGCTTCTACAAAGTGACATCATGGATGACGTTCACGGTAACACACGACTGCCCGGGCAACTCTACGGAGCAGTCGACTCATGGACTCTGATACTCCTACTGTATGACGCTAATCACATCATGGAACCTCTCCAAGAAGCATGTCTGGAATATCTGTTGTCAAACCCTCTAGCTTTTGTTCCACTGCTTGATAATCCCTAGCTTCCCATTGTGGCACTGGTGCTACCTCTCCTCGCCGCTGAATGGGAGAAGTACTAGGAGGTCGGTAAGGTCCAACATTTGTGTCATCAAAAAATGAATTTTGTATTTAGTCTTTGGACAAACATATAAAACAAAAAACATTTGAATATCATAAGGCACAAAGCACAAAGAAAAAGGGAAAAAACCCTTCAAAGGTGGAAGGATGGATGACAAGGACCTCCAATGCTTGCTGGATAGGGTTAGGGCATGGAGCTTTTGGAGAGAACCCCAAATGTCCATGCATGTAGGGAGAGTTATGATAGGTGAAAAAAAAGTTAGGGTTTCACGGTACCCATGGTATCAATTGCTGCCTAGAATGAAAATTAGGGCATGCCTGCTAGGAAGGGGTGATGGTGAGGTTAGGGAAGGGCTAAGGTGTGAAAATTTAGGGTATATAATTTACCAATATATATGCAAAGAAAACGTAACCGAACCCAAATATAATGAGTTGAAAGGTGGACAAGAGTGTGGGTTACCTACCTGTAAGATTGACGTTGACACGTGGGAAATAGGTCATGTGTTTTTTCAGATGCTTCACACTCAAGCTAACTCGTTCCTCCGGAGCTCCACGAACAATGATGAAAAGGAAATAACCTCAACACGTTTTATATCTCATCGCCGAGTTACTTTGGCGCTAGGTTTGATGCACAAATGGGTTCGAAAATGATTTTGGTAGGGTTATTTGGCGTATCGACGATGGAGAAACGTTTGGTGCCAGTGGTAGGTTTCTCGCATTGGCGATGAAAAGTTAACAAATATCGGTATGTCAGTGTCAATGGAATAATTGACACCGATACTTGAAGTAACAAACAACGAAAACAACGAGTGCGGGCCCCATTCTTGTATCGACGATGATGAGGGTTCGATGACCGATGTATCGACAACCGAACACTTATTGATGCTGATGCACACAAACTTGTCAATTTTTTTTTAAGTGTTGCAAAGAAAATGCATTTTGGAGACAAATAAAGGATGGGAACTAGTGCATCGAAGTCTAAAAATTAAATGACGCCAATACACAATAGAGTTTAAATATTTTTTTTCTGGACGTTTGTATGTATCAGTGAGGAAAATATTAACTCACCAACACTGCCTATATCTGTTGATTTTTCAATAGGTAAGGTTAAGCATGAAGTTCATTCCATTTTTATCCTTTTACTTAAACCATAACTTATTATGTTGTAACAACCAAGATCCCAAGAAGAAATACCATGCACAAGAACACAAGAAGTATTCTGGGAAACCCTTCTCAACAAGGGAAGAAAACCCATCCAAATAATTTGCTATAGTCTTCAAGAGAAATACCTTCACCACCAAGAAAACCTAGAACACAAGAGGGTGCTTGCAAACCCTAGAAGACTAGCGCCCGAGAGAGGTGCACACTTTTCCCAAGAAGAAGTACTTGCTGAAATTTCCAGACACGCACAAAAGATATGATTCCTAAATGGGGAATTTACCTTTCTTATATTATACTTGACCTATCAACAAAAGTGTATATTGGCACAACATGACCGACCTCTCTTTCTCATAATATAATTAATATTANTTTTACATTAATTATCAATTACATTAAGGTGGGGCCGACCTGTACCCTTTACATTACAATTAGGGTTACAGGCAGGTATGACTCTTGAACAATATAGCAAGGGATCTCATACATCCACTAGTGCTCAACCACTAGGGGCACATCCATAGGGATGTCCATATCTCTGGCTCACTGCATTACACAGAAGAACCACTCTCACTAGTGCTCAGCCACTAGGATCACGTTCCCCTGTGCTTGTCCAAAGGCACGACCACTCAATAGATATTCTTTCCCATTGCATTACACAAGAGATTCATATGGAGTTCATCATCAACTCTATTCTCAGAGGAGGCTAATACATCATCTTCATCTCCGTCTCATGACGATGCACCCAACACTTTGGGATTTCACACGTTCACCTTGTGCTCAGCCACATGAACGTCCAACTCTGCATATCTCCTTTCTCACTGCGTTACACATGAGAATAACTTGGAGTTATTCTCAACTCTTTGTAAGGAGGAGGCAATATCTACATTCCATCTCTGTCTTAGATAGGAACCACACACCCCTCTTAGGGGCTCTCTCTTAGGTTTGTGTCATGGAGAATGTCTCACATAGCTGCAATCATCAACACTCCCTCTCAGCTATGGAGGCATTCTTCATCATGCCAAGTCTCACATGGATGTATTTTGAACTTTGTTCTTGGCTGTAGTTATCAACACTCCCTCTCAACTAGGGAGGTATCCTTCACCAAGCTAATTTGGTGAATATGTTTGCAATCTGCTCATGTGTAGGAAGGT
>JASDQU010370455.1:42230-59451 GCA_032191745.1 Picea mariana | reverse complement strand
TTAAGCTAGAAAAAATGACAAAAGGGTCCAAAAAATGACAAAAGGGTCCAAAAAATGACAAAAAGGGACCAAAAAATCTATAAATAGAAGCTGTCAGCTCATTATCACCATTGTAAATTGAGAATTGACCAAGAAGTCAAAAACACCACTTTGCTAAAAGAGTTGATTCCGAGAGCTTCAAAGGACAAAACAAACTTCTGCTTGGACCAAGCAAGTACAAACTACCTCCTCTTGCATTTCTATACTTTCCTTTTGCATTTAATTTGTTTTTTGGGGGGGCTCGCACCTCTAAAAAAGGTCGGCCCTACATGTAAGTGAGATGTATTAGGAAATCCCGCATATTCCCACATGCAAGAAATAATCTGCCCTCATGCATATGCGACTATGTCCAATATAGCCTGCGTACACCCTCCAACGTGTGGAAAAAAATAAAAAAATGCAAGATTTAATCCTCCGTGAACTTGTCATTTTGCAGGATGTATGTCCACTAGAGAGAGAGGGAGCATGAGGACATGGATATTTTGGTCAATGAGGACCCCGAAGCTATGGTTGCATTGAGACAATGTGGTTTGTGGAAGTTCTTTCAGTGTCCTTTACGAGGGCACAACCCAGGCTGTTGAACACCTTGGTAGATTACTGGCAGCCTGACTCTAAGGCATTTATGATCAAGGGCCAGTCGTTGACTCCAACGACTGAAGACATTTACTTCCTGACTAGTTTCTCAAGGAGAGGTGATCTAGTCAACTTACATACTTTCCCCCCTAGGCCTCACAACATTGAGGAGTTGATTGGATTCCATTGCGAGGCCGAAACTGAGAAAGTAGGTTCTCAAGTGCCGATAAACAAGATCAACAATCTATCATTGAAAGTGATATTCCTACTCATTGGGAAGATTACCAGATCCATGAATTTGCATCAGGCCTCCCGAGCACACATGCATTGTGCACTACAGTACTTAAATGCACAGATTTTTAATTGGAGTACAACCATGCTAGACTGCATGAAGAGACGGCTCACCGAGTGTCACAGGCGAGAAAACAAAAACTTTGGGTTAGGAACCATTCTGTGCTCTTTCTTCTTTGAGAGGGTACCTAGTCTTAGTCCACGAGAGACAATGCGAGGGCATGAGGCCTCCCTCCCAACATTATGTAGATGGGTGGCATTGCTGCCATGATAGGGGGGCGAAAGGACCGTAGCGACCTTCGATGACAATTTTTTTAACTGGTGGGCATGACAGATTCTGACAATAGAGGACTACCCCTATGTCAGGATCAACTTTTCTAGGGATCCGGACATGCCTGTACCTCCCAGAGGTGATCGAGGAGAGATAGGTATGTTCTTTTTTCAAAGTTATTTAATTTTTTATTGATTTATATATATATCATTTTTATGTGTATCAGAGTATTTGAGAACTATGTATCTGTTATGTACAGATGTGGGACCAGTGCTTCCATCATACTTCTTGAGGACCAGGTGGTGTCCTCGTCCAAAGGCAGCACCAACTGCAGCCACCAGACCAGCAACAGCAACAGGGGGACCTCCAGTCGAAGAGGCTAAGAGAGTATTGAGATGGGTGGAGCGGAACCTCACCGTGCTCACTCATACAGTCCCTCTGGAAGAGATTGAGGATCTCCCACCGTCGATGCAACCTCACATAGTTGGGGTACCATGGACCTAGGTCAAACTCTTCCGACGTTTGGAAAACACCATTGTTCACTATGGCAGGGCCAACAGGCCCCTCCCTTAGCTAGGCTGGACTACTTACGTGCCGAGGGCACCTTTTGTATATTTTTTAGGGCATAAGCCCCATGACTCTTACTGGACATATATTTTTGAGGCGCTTGCGCCTACCTATGTACTCTGATACTTTCGATATATATATATATGTGTATTTACATGTTTTTATGTCTTATGGATTACATTTATTTACAGATGTATTTACATGTGCGTGTGTGTGTTTTTTCTTACATGTGTGTAGTATGCCAATCTAATACATGATTAACTAGAGTATCTGTGATTTGATTCAATCTCCCAGGAACATGGATATACGTAATGTAGTAAAATATTCATTCTAAGAGACATACCCTAAGGAATCATCGGTGCAGAGTAAGAACTTAAATGCGGTAAACCCCATTTAACTAGGACACAACCAGCTGAGTGTCTAAGTAGACCCGGAGGTGAGAGATAACATGTGACAAAGAATCATGAAGCAACTCTAAGACTACGGTGTATTCGACGACATTGTTTGTAGTGTCACCTAAACATATACCTCTTGAAGATAACAACTGGCNCACCTACGAGTAATACATCTTGAGGTAGAGCCCATTTCTAGGCTCCGCCAAAGAATTTCCCTCAAAGTCCACCAGACAATAAGCGCCCCTCTTTAGAACCTCCTTCACGATGAAAGGTTCGAACCACATGGGTTTGCACTTGTCTGCCCCTAGGGGATCCTTATCTTGGTCATAGACCAGGACAAGGTCGCCTTAAGAGAAAATCCGAGGATGAATGGACTGATCATACTGACACTTGAATTTTTGTTTGTGAGCCTCGTTGGCCAAGGATGCATCCCGACGTTGCTCATCGAGCTTCTCAAGATATAATAAATGCTCTTCAAGTGGTGAAGTGTCTAGAAATAGATGTACTACCAACTTTAGGGATGGGATATGGCACTCTATAGGCAAGACTGCTTCCATCTCGTAAACGAGTTGAAAAGGTGAGAAACTAGTTGCACTCTTAACAGATGTTCGGTAGGCCCATAATGTCGAGTACAACATCAAATGCCAATTTGACTTGGCCAAATTGATCGTTCGTTGTAAAATAGTCTTAAGGGACTTATTCATAGCTTCCACCTGACCATTCACTTGTGGGTAGTAGGGTGACGAATTTTCTTTCCTCAACCCAAGCTTTGATGTTAACTCGGACATCATTTTATTTTGAAAGTGACTGTCATGGTCAATTAAAATATCTCTCGGGATGTCGAACCTTGCTATTATCTGGTTAAATAAAAAGAGAGCTATTGTCTCGCCATCATCTTTAAACATTGGCATAGCTTCGACCCACTTCGTGAAGTAGTCTATTGCTACGATGATATTAACGGTGCCCCCTTGCTAAAGGGGGGTTGCATGTAGTGTAATCAATTCCCCACTTGGTGAAGGGACCAACTATGATTACGGGAAAAATGGGAGTGGGGTGTGCCCTCATATTCCAAGAGAAGATTTGACACGGGTGGAACTTCTTAATTGTTGGCACAAGGGCAGACCCAGGGTTCAACGCTATAACAATGCACCAACAAAACCCTAATTATCGGCCTTTTCAACAACTTCTGCGAAGCAGATGAAGTCTCACCCGAGGTAGAGGCAGGGGTGGTTGCAGGACTCCAGTGTCTACAACCTTAGTTGGGACACCGATCTGTGATTATAATACTTAATAGAGAACTTAGCATCATCATTTCATCATTATTTAACCAATATCTACTCCACAGAGAAAACAGTGCATCGCAACATTCACCCAGATTTAATGTATCTAAGCACTTAGCATAAAGAAGTAGGTTAGATCTAGCAGATTCAAGCACTAAGAAAGTTCACATAGGTCATATCTAGCACCCAAGATCATCATAAGCACAAAGCATAAATATATATATCTATCTATATCAAGCACTTAGCAAGAAAAGACATAAAACACATCAACAAATAGCACAAAGCAGAATAACACAGTATTTACGTGGTTCAACCCCACCCTGAGGCTACATCCACCAACTCTTCTTCTTTATTATCTTTGTCAAGCTTCTTACAGGCACATAGCATCAAAATCCTACTCTGCAAAAGACAGGAGATCTGTGCGCCCTCCACCAGATCCTCCTTCTTTGAGCTAGGTTATAGAACTAAGCTACTTACAATTACTTGCACTTAGCTCTACAAGTCTCACACAGTATGCACAGAGCACTTAAAATCCTTCAAACACATAGTTCTAGCACTTAGCCATTCCTCTAACATCATATATATATATATATATATATATATATATATATATATATATATATATATATATATATATATATCCTTACATGGCCTAGACATCCATTTATACTTTACAAAACTGGGCCAAGACATGGGTAAACACATGGGCTGACATTCCCATTCCCATTAGCTAATCCCAAAACCCAAAAAGGACCCAAAAAGGGGCCGAGATACCATGATCTCTGCTTCATCTTGTGCTCCGCCTTCGACAGCCTGTCGAAGTCCTAAAAAATATGTCAAACATGACCAAGAACCCTCAAAACTTGGTCAAGGGCCAACATACCCCCAACGCTCACTTGTGACTCGTCTTGAGTCACTCTGGTCTAACTAGTTCTACTTCGAAATCCTTGAGCTTGGCTCGAGATGCTTGGACTTGTTGTTGTGCTACGACTTCATATTCAATGAACTCTTGGATGACTACATCATTGATAGGTCTCTCTAGACGTTGTTCAGCTGTAGTGACAACTTGCTCTAGCTCTGCTCCTTGGATTTCTACCTCTGTAAACAATTGGTAAGCCTTTTCTTGTACAGGTTGGAGTTTCTGAGTTACCTCCATAAATCTATTCTAGATAGTGTGGATCTGTTGTTGGGTGGTCCGCGACTCTTGGGATCACTTCATTCTTTCCACAACTAACAGGGGATTCAACTGTGCCTATATATTTTCAGCTTGATACTTCGCCTCTTGGAGTTGCGAATCCAGTGCCTTTAGTTATGGGTTCTCTGTGAGTTGTTCATAGGCCTGGGCACTATGATCAATGATTTTCTTACATTCCATGGTAAGATCCTTTAGCCTTTCAACTGCGCTCTGGGCGGTTTCTTCTCTTTGGTCTCTTAAGTTTTGTGGGGTCTCAGGTACAGTGCGTAGCTCCAAATATGCTATGTGTTGTTGTAGTTGTTGGATGGATTCTGCGAGGTGGTTCACCTGCTGTGTAACTCGGTCTTCTACCTTGATTTCTAAGACTGTCACAGAGATAATTTCTCTATTGACCGCTTCTTTTACTTCGAGTTGCCCTGCGAGCAATTGTTCCTTTTCTTGTTGTAGTTGTGATTTTTCTTCATCAAACTTCGCTTAGAGAGAAAGATTTTCCTATTATACAGCACTGCATTGCACTAGGAGTACTCATTGTACTTTTCTCAAAGCCTAGGTGGCTTTCTCTATTTCTTCCTGTGCTCGTCAAAGGTGAGCTTCGACTATATTGGCTAGGTGGTGGAGTTGAGCTAGCTCATATCCCAACTCAAGTTCTCATGAGGGAAGCAATGTGGTGGAGACTGCATGGCTGGACTGTAGGGCCTGGCATACCCCTTGAAGTTCAGTCTCAATTTGATCATACATTTCCTCTTTCTTTGCTTCTTGTTTCTCTGCTATTTACAACGAAGCATCTTGCAGGGCTGCTATGAATAATTCAAAGTCATCGGAGGTGAGGACAGTCTGCATCTTGGTCATGGTGGCCTTCGATTTCTTTCGGGAGGAAGGTTTCATAGGCAAACCTTTCCTCTTCTTCAGGGGATCAACCTTGTCTCCTTACTTCTATTCAAACTCTTTGTCATTCAAATATTCGCCATCACCTCCTTGCTTTGGTGATATGGAAGTAGTCTTCATAGATGCGTTGTCTAATTCTTGGACCTCTTCGGTCTTCTTTATTCTGCTAGGTCTGGGTGTATCCTGTGTAGTTTATGGGTTGTCAATGTTAGATATCTTTGCAGGGTCTGCTAGGATAAAGAGATCTATCGACCAATCCTTATTCATCTCCTCCAAGTCCTCGTCTGTCAACTTATAGTAGGATTGAAGTTGTTGCTTGTGTTCGTCGGCACACATTGTTTTGTAAATAAAATGCCAATCTGAGTTGAACTTCATCAAAGGTCGGAACTGGTATAGAGTATTCAAAGTCATGCGAGGCTCAGACTGGATGGCTCTCTCCAAATGGTTGTAGTAGGTATGAAAAAAAACATTGGACTGCCACTGTTTATTCATGTCTCTTGAATACCAAAGGGTAGCGAACTTCACGGCTAGTGGTTCAAAAGGCTCGATGTCTGGGAAGGTCACACCTTATGACATCTCTCAGGCAATAAAATATATAAGGATCAAGAGAAAGTTGAAATGAAATTCATATCCTTGATCCTGTGCTTCTCTATAGTCGAGTTCCAACTAGTTCACTAGGTACTTTGCCCAGTTCATTTGAAGGCCCTCTGTGCACTTCCCTGGGAGGTCGACTACAAAACCGATGACTTGGGTAGGTTGGTTATTTCTTACTAAATTCCCTGCAATCAACTGACAGGCGAGGCGCACTACACCACTCTGGATAGAAGCTACCTTGTAGCCTCACGTTCCCTTCTCGACATCGTCGTAAGTGTCCTTTATCCTCTATGCTAGAGCACGATCCATGGATTTTCCAGGGTAAAACTCTTGTGGATCAGGTCCTTGCATACTCAATCCCGTGATCCGATTGATCAGTGTCGGATCAATTATTATACAATGGTTTAGCCACAAATAACCACCATGGTAAGTATATAACAACAACTTGACACATTCATTCACCTCGTGGTGTCTTCCGAAGTGGGGAATCTTCATGACATTCAATAGAGTGGACTGCGCGAGGTTCATAGTCCATGACTAGGGGATTATCTTCGAATTATTCCCCTTAGTTCTGGTCAGGTACTTATGTGGGGCGATTATGTTATAAACTTTGCGATCTCCAAGGTTGAAGTCGCTGAACTTCAACGTTGCAATCTTATATTGGTCTACTCGAACTACGCAGATCATCTTTGGGAGGTACACAGTGACCAAGACATACTCAAAATATCTAGGTATGCTTTCTCGATTTACTGCACCGCTCAGAGGTGGTATGTAGGTGGGTAATATAGTCAGGATCAATTTGGCATTCGCCAAATCATCCCTGTGCTTGGTTTTCTTTTCACCTGATGGTCAGGATGGTCCGGCTCTGCGAGAAGTTGACGGAGATGTTTGCACTATTCTCGTGGATAAAGCCTATACACCTACAAATAATCCTCTCTCCAACATGACTCTTTCAGTCATCAGGTCGAGGAGTACTTTTGGCACAGATTCTTCGACTGCATTGAGCTCCTCGGACATACGTGCTCAGGATTAACTAGATCAGGTTCAGAGGGTAACTTAGACACTGCAATAGAATAGAAAACAAGAGAGCGATGATCACTCTGAAAAATAAACTTGGTCAGCAGGCTTAAACTCTCGATTGGCAAAAGTGTTCTTGGTGCATGGAGCGATGGGATAAATAGGTAACTCGGTAACGGGTCGCTTGCAACAGGTATGAAGCCTTCATTAACTTTGTTTTGTCCGTTATGGTGCGGTCCAAATGGTCAGATGGTGAGTTGTCTGTCCATAAATGTCTTTCTATCTGTTTGAAGTGTCAGTCTAATGGTTATAATGTTCCCAACGGCTATATTGCTTCACCATGGCAAAGTGCCATGTGTTGTTGTTCTGATATCCTGACAAAGCTCCAATTTTTCAAATTTTCCTTCTGCGAGGTTTCTTCTGGATCTTTCTACAACTTTTTGATCTTATCCCTCTTCTTACTTATCTTTATAGCCTTCTTTCCTAATGCAGGAGCATCTCTCCACGTCATCCAGCTAGCCAGCTAGCCATGCTAGTGCGTGCATTCAAATCTGAAGAGAGGTGCATCCCTCGTCTTCCATTTTGAATTTGAATGTAATTTAATGTTTAGGATATTGAGCCATGAAGATGTGCCGTTGCACAAGAATTAGAGTAGATAGGCCTTTAATGTTTGTAAGGCTGAGATCTAGATCTGATATCTGGACTAGACAGCCCATTCAATGTAATTGAATAGGGTAGGTGAGGTTGGAGGGAAGCGCTCTAAGAGCCCCCTCATGTAAAATATATTTGATGGTAATTGTATCTCATGGGAGAGAGTCTGTGAGTAGAGAGTAGAAGGAAAGGAGATAATACCTTGTTACAGGACGTGCTCAGGAACACCTTGTACAAACAGGCATTTTCCATTTAATACAAACAATAGTTTTTTCTGCATATTTCCTATGTTGAATGAATGTCTATGTGTGTTCAATTTGTGTTGTAGATGTATGCTAGACATTTGCAGGGAGTTGTTTGATTTTCAGGCTTGAAAGGTTCTTTTTGGTTTCATGCTAGGAGGGCATGACAGAGTACTGCAGTCTTTGAATACTAGTGCCTAGATGCACTTCTGAACTCTGCGGAGTTAGACAAAGACATGCCAGGTGGGCACAAAAGCTGAAATCAACAATTCAGAGGAAGACCTTTGAGGTTGTTGAATACCTCAGGAGGCAAGGTTGTGTAGGAGGAACACAGTTGCAGACATAATCTCTGAGGAGTTCTGTAAAGCTCTACCAGGTGGGCACCGAGAAGGTGCAAGGAGTGCCCAAAGGAAGAACTCTATTGTGAGTTTAACTGAAGTCGGAATCACTAAGGATTCTGAGAGCTCTGCCAGGAGGGCATTGAGTAGGTGCATAGGGTGCACAGGAGAGAACATAAATGTTGGATGTTCTGTAAGAAGATAATCTGCTAGGTGGGCATTGAGTAGATGTGCAGATAGGCACAGAGAGGAAAAGAACTCTTTGAGTTCTGTGATTTAAGGAAGAATCCACCGAAGGATCTTCACAGGGTTACTGAACACCCTGAAGGACTCAACAATCAGGTTGCTTGAGCTGAAGAGTGAAAGGAGGGCATTTTATTCTCCATCTAAGGGAGAAGGGAGAAGGAATTAGTTTCCTTAGAGGTCTGAGTCTCAGAGAATCTCAGGAGAGATAGCGTCGTGTGCGTGAAGACTCTACAAGGAGTGCAGAAGCCACAGAATCCTTCAAGGATTTGGGAGCAAAGCTTAGGAGGAACAATGTTCTTATACACGCAGGCGAGACTCAATGTTATAGAGTTAGCAGAGGAAGATGAACAAAGGTCGAGGCCTTTGGGCATTCGAAATTCTTCCAAATCCAGAAGAAAATCACCAAGGCTTAGCAAGAGCAATAGCTATCGTCGGATCAGCCGAGGAGATCTGGACTGTTGAAGGATTTCACGTCCAGGAGGTATTACAGGAAGAGTGCATAAGAGAAATGATCTGAAGCCGCCAGATCTTGAGCAAAGAACCCGACAACCATTAGATCTGTCAGGAGCTGCACAAGGTTTAAACCCTCATGCATAGAGAATTAGAAGCGAAGTCTCGAGAAGGAGTTCGTATAAGGATATCGGGGTTTGGGAGTTCGGAGGTCCAGAGGATGAGCAGTCATGACACTCCACATCAAAAGTCCTGAAACAATGATTTTGATCTGAGCCATCCATCTACGGGAGGACGCGTGTCACGTAATGATCCATTTCAAAGATTCAGGCATCGGGACTCATAGGAGCGAGCACCTTGACTTCGTGAGTAGCAAAATCCCGAGAAAATCTAAGCCGTTTGATTGGAAGGACATGTGTCACAAGATCCTCTCTATTAGGGATTTGGACATTAGGGTTCAGAAGAGGAAGTCTTTCGACTTCGCGAGTGGCGAAGTCACGAGAGGATCATGATCATTCGTCTAGATAGGATAGGTGGTAGAGATCTAGGGATCTCGCGAACTCAGAGGTTCGCAGGGTGAGAGCCCAAAGATTGTGTGCTCCAAGTCGCGAAATCGCGAGGAGCGAGGACACCCATGGGATCTAGGTCATGGGAGGACCATTGGATCAAGGACCCCATCACCTATCGCACTTGGGGGTTTGGAGGACGAGAGGGGTCACTTTCAACTGCCAAAGTCGTGAAGTGCCAAGAGCCAAGGCTCGTGTTGACACGTGGCAGAACCACAAGGTGGGTCTGGTGATTGATAGGTGAATACGTGTCACCTAGAGAAAGGAGTCAACTCAGCATTGACTTATCGTGTCTCAGGAGATCGCAACAGGAGAGCACGACAACTCGACATTTAAACTTGCGAAGTCACGAGTAGCGAGAACGCAAGGAGAAAAGTCAACATCGCTTCTTGGGATCTCGTGAAGGGAAGGTGTCAAGGTTCGACATTGAAACTCATGAAACAGCGAGTAGAGAGAGGAGCTAGTGCTTAGCCTAGCTGGCGGTCGTGCGAGGAAGGCGTTGATAGAGGAAGAGCTATACCTATTTCACGATCTCAGGTATCGCAGAATCAGAGGAGGAAAATTCAGAGTCACGACTCGCGAACTCGCGAGATCATGAGATTACGATAAGTGCCTTTGGAATTAGGCCTTGGTCACAACGCTGTGGTCACTTGGGGAGATAGGAGCTCGTGCCTAGTGATTTTTTCATAGGGGAGCCTCCGAAAATGACCTGTGGATCGATAAATTGTGATTCCAATAGGGAATTGAAAGAGCCGATTCGGCTCCAAGGAGACAGAGAACAATCCTGCATTGCGTATCTTGGCTCGAGGGCCAATAGGTCTGCATCATTTCCAGTGAGATTCGTCTTGGTATTTCTTTTCCCATTTTGATTCTTATCTTATTTTGACATGGTGACTTTGCACTGTTGATATTCCTTCAAGGGTAATATTCTTTCTTTATCTGGGATAGATATTTTAGTCTTTTGTGGGTCCTCTATTGTTCTTGCAACTTCGACATCTATGTCATTGTTGTTAAATGGTTGTGATCTGTTCTCCTGTTCTTCAATCAAGTGTGTGATCCTTCTAGTTATAAAATATTTTAACTCTTGTTGCTTCTGCTCTAATACTTTTTCTTCTTCCTTCCTTATGGCTTGATCTCTTTCAATCCAAGGTATTCCTAGTAACATGGTAAATGGTGCATTGTCCTCAATAAATTTAATGATCTCAAAATCATCTTTTGTCGAAGCTCTATTAACAGTCATAGGTAGCTTGGTAAGTCTCCCACAGAGGGTTATAATTTTTCCTCTGAATAATCCCATTCCTCCCAATGAAGGAATCCTAGCAGGATTTCATAGAAGTTCCCAAGTTCTTTCTATCATAATATTCACCTGTGTTTCCTCATCCAGAACAAAATCAATTTTGAAGTCTCATATTCTTGCTTCAATGCATTATTTTTCTTTGAAGATATATAATAATATGACATGTCATTGGTCATTCAGGGTTTCTTTCATCTATAGAAATACTTTCTCTGATTCTTTCTTGGATTCTGTCATAATCTTAGTTTCTGGATCTTCCTCAGGGTTTTCTTGATTCAGATTCATTGTTTAAACTTTAGCAATCATTCTAGGGAAATCCAATACTTCATGGTCCATAGCTTTACAACAAAGACAACTAGGTGTCCCCCCATGGAATTCCTTAGCGAGATGTCCTAGTTTTATGCAACTGTAACAGAGGGTTACTCCTCTATTTCTTTTAAATGATCCCCATCCCTTCCTGTACTGCGTGTTAGGATCATAGGAGCTAACCTGCAACAAATATTTGCTAGTATCCTACATACACTTGTTAGTCCAAACATTCTCTCTATGCATAGGTATAACATATCTTTCACTATTATTATTATATGTATTCATGTCAAACCTTCTTTCATCTACCAGTACCCTAGTTTTTAAGCTAGGACATAATCTATCAAACATACCTAGATCCATACTTTTGAAAAAAAAAATTCGATTTATCTTATTTCTATAGAGAACAAAGCTTTCATATCTAGAACTTCTCACTATTATTACCTTTATCATAGCACAGAGCTTGCAGATCTTACCTCTTTTCTTCATATCTAGCCTTGTTTCCTAGCACAGAGCTTCACAAGTCAAGTAGAATGTTGCACACTAGGGCAATGGATCTATGCACGAAGCTTTCAAAATTTTCGGACGAATATTTTCACAAAGCTTCTTCTTTCTTAGTTCCCAGCAATCATAGTTTCAGGTCCCAACAATGAAACCATTTTTTGGCATAGGGGCAGACCTAGGGTTCAATGCTACAACAACGCACCAACAAAACCGTAACTACTGACCCTTTCAACAACACCTCCAAAGCAGATGAAGTCTCGCCCAAGGTAGAGGCAGGGGTGGTTGTAGGACTCCAGTATCTGCAACCTTAGCTGGGACACCGATCTATGATTATAATACTTAATAGAGCCCTTAGCACCGTCAATTCGTCATTATTTAACCAATATTTACTCTGCAGATAAAATAGAGCATCACAACATTCACCCAAATTTAATGTATCTAAGCACTTAGCATAAAAAAGTAGATTAGATCTAGCATATTCGAGCACTAAGCAAGTTCACATAGGTTAGATGTGGCATCCAAGGTCATCATAAGCACAAGGCATAAACAAATATATCTATCTATATCAAGCATTTAGCAAGAAAATACATAAAACACATCAACAAATAGCACAAAGAAGAATAACACAGTATTTACATGGTTCACCCCCACCCTGGGGCTACGTCCACCAACTCTTCTTCTTTATTATCTTTTTCAAGCTTGTTACAGGTAGATAGCATCAAAATCCTACTCTGCAGAAGATAGGAGATCTATGTACACTCTGCCAGATCCTCCTTCTTCGAGCTAGGTTACAACACTAAGCTCCTTACAATTACTTGCACTTAGCTCTGCAAGTCTCACACAGTATGCACAAAGCACTTACAATCCTTCAATCACATAGGTCTAGCACTTAGCCATTTGTATAACATCATGTAGATGCATATATATCTCCTTACATGTCCTAGGCATCTATTTATACTTTACAAAACTGGGCCAAAACATGGGTAAACCCATGGGCCGAAATTTTCATTCCCATTACCTAATCCCAAAACCCAAAAAGAACCCAAAAAGGGGTTGAGATCCCGCGATATCTGCTTCATCTTGCGATCTTATTTTGATAGCTTCTCGAAGTCCCCAAAAATAGGTAAAACATGACCAAGAACCCTCAAAACTTGGTCAAGGGCCAACATTAACCGATTCAACACAATCTTTGATTAATGTTGGCCAAAAGTAACTAGCTCGTAGAATCTTTTGGGCTATTGCCAACCCAGACAAATGACTGCCACATGCTCTAGTGTGGCAATCATTAAGCATGATTTCCACTTATTCACGAGTGAGACACCGATGGAGGATGCAATATACACCTCGACGATACATAGTGTCCTCAAGTATGAGATAGTTCTTGGCCTAATGGCGTATACGACGACACTCATCACGAGAAGCAAAGGTGGGGAATTTCAAAGTCTAGAGATATACTAGTATATCTCCATACTAGGGGTATGAAGATGCAATAAAGAACATGTCTCCTTTAATACGCGACTCCTTGGGTATAACATCACCTTATTCGACCAGAAGTTCCAAGATGAGTTTCGCGAAGACCAACGACTTTTTAGATTTCGCCGAAAAAAAATCGAAGTCAAATTCTTGGAGGATGACTATCCATCTACTGATCTTTCTGTCGATTACATGTCATGTCAACACATATTGAAACAAATTGACAACAACAATGACGGTGGTCTTTTGAAACAAGATATAATGACAGAACCATTGGACAACATGAACTGCTGCCAACGCAAGTTTCTCAACATGGGAATAATTGAGTTCTAGTCCAACCAAGCCTCGACTCAGGTAATAAATCACGTATTGTTTGAGAAAATCATCCTCCTGAACTAATACCATATCGATGATCGAATTTGTAGTGGCCAAGTACAACAAGAAATCTTTATTATAATTGGGTGGCCGAAGTAGAGGGACAGACGCGAGGGCTTGTTTCAATGCTTCGAAAGAGAGCTGAGTGGTTTCATCCCAATGAAAAGGAATGCCATTCTTCAGTAAACGCATGAAACCCTTTGTGATCTCAGCATAGTTTGCGAATAATCACCGTAAAAATTTTTCTTTTCCTTGTAAACTCTGAAGCTAAGGGACTGTGCATGGGGAAGGCAACTGAACTATCACCTCAACCTTTAGAGGATTGACCATGATTGACATGTCAAAACTATGAAACCTAACAGATGACCTAACGTTACGCAAAAACTACATTTGTTTGGATTCAAGCGAAGCTGGTAGTAGCGACATTGCTCAAAGATAAGCTGGAGGCATGTGGGATGATCAGCTCTCTTACGAGATCGTGATGTTAAATCATCAAGATAAGCCTCGACTATGTGTTTGATATCATGGAAAGCAAAAGACATGGCCTGCTGAAAAGTAGCTCCAACATTTTTTAGACCAAAAGGCATCTTCCAATAAGTGAAAGTACCCCACAGACAAATGAAAGTGGTTTTGTGTTGGTCTTCGGGTTTGATTTGTATCTGATTATATCCCAAAAAACCATCCATGAAAGAAAAGACCTCGCAACCTGCACATTCATCGACTATCTGGTCAATAAATGGCATGGGGAAATTATCCTTTGGACATGCCTTGTTCAAATCATGGAAGTTCATACATACGTGAATCGTACCCTATTTTGTGTTGAATGGAACAAGATTTGACACCCATTGAGTCAATTGGACGGGGTAGATGAAACTAGATTCAAGCAGTTTCTATACTTCATCCTTAATAACTATTGTTTTCTTAGAATTAACCAAATGAAGCTTCTACCAAACCATCTTAGCATCAGGATATGTTGTGATTTCATGTTCGATGATTCTTGGATATATGCCTGGAATTTCCTCATAAGACCAGGAAAACACGTCGCATAATTCTTTAAATAAATCCTTGTAGATTCAAATCTCCTTGGGGGAGAAGTCCGCTCTGACAAAGACATTCTCCAAGACACTAGGGGTTCTAGAGATATCAATAGGTATCATTTTAGCAATGGTTTCCATATTCCCTTCAACGTGAACTGTGTGCATAGCCAAAGGATTGATAGGACAAAACCTATCTCTAGTCATAATCAAAGTGAATTCACCTGCTTCAATTCTTCTTAACTCTGGGAGGAAATAAGATCTATGATGGAGATCATCCCAGGGTCTATCCGGACTAATCATTGCCTCAATAATCACCTCGTCTAAGGGAAATACTAAGTCTAAAGAATATGTATCGGTGAGGGAACCTTGATCCCAAATAGGCTCGAGAACCGGATCTAACTCTTATGGGGAGTCGGATCAGGATTGACGAAATCTTGTTGGACTATAGAATATGCAACCTCTTTCGTGGACAAAGGCATGGCCATGCCATGGTGCCCTATCCCTTCCATCATGGTTGATGGGGAAGGAAGAGTCCACGGATCATCAAAGTAAGTCATACGAAATAACGAGACTTGAAAATTTTCAACCTTCGGCTGGTGGGGGACAACCGATATGAACTTAACATCGTTGCAAGGAAGCGGGTAATCAAAAGTACCCATAAAAGGTGGGTGCAAACCAACCCCTATGTTGATGATGTAAGGTTGAGGGTTATCAATCATTGGGACCATGGATGCCCTCGATGAAGGGTCAGGACGAGAGAAGGAAAACTGATCAATGGACAAGATCCGACCCTCGTGTGGAAACAACAAGACCCAAAAAACTGTAGCGACCACTACATTCATAACATAGGTCCAAATCCTTCCTAACAAGATATTGTAGTCGAGAGACGCATTGACCACTTCAACCTCGATGCACACATCCTTCCCCCCTAACTGCACGAGGAAAGAGGGGATGATTCCATGTGGCCGGAATGAATGACCGTCGAAAGCAGTAAGAAGAGTAGGTGATGGAGACCAAAAGGGTTGGCCTATGGCCTTCCAACATGCCAACGACATCATGCATGTCGAGGTTCCCTCATCAACCACCATGTGGAAAATGTTTCGAGTGAAATTTTTCATGGTGTAAGCCACTATTATCTGAAACGCCACGTGGTAAGGGGTTTTAAGTTGATCATATCAAGCCTGATCATTCTCGAATTACAAGTCTCATTAGATCCTAAGGAAGCTAACAAAGCCTTTCTCTGGGAAGGGAAGCTCTGGAGGACCTCCAAAGTGGACATTGCACAAGGGGTTTGAGACAAATCCTCCACCACAGAGTAGTTATGGGTGGCCCTTGCATTTGGATTGTGGGAAGCTTTATTGAACACGCCTTTTTGGATGCATGTCATTGTTTCACCCAAAGTCTTCTCAATTTGGAGAGGAAGAGGTGGGTTTTCGGCTTCTTTACCCTTCTCATAGGTGTTTGGCATTTTGTAGTTGCATGTCCTAGTTGCTAAACCAATGCTACCTTTCATCATGTACACATTCACAAATGAAGGATTACTCAAAGATGGAGGGGGTCCCTGACTGCCCCTTCCATGCTCGAAGAGGCTTGAGTTAAATTTTTCCCATGTGGAAATGGGTTTGTTAACACGACAGGCTATTGTTGTGCCAATAACTTCTGAGCCTCTGCAAGCTGAGGGCATAGGTGAGTCGGATGGTATTTCATGCAAATATTACATAGATAGTTCAAATTCTTCTTTTTGTGTTGCCCTTGCCAACATTATTGGTAGGTTTCTTATCCCCCTTACCCTTCTTTCTCTGTTTCTTCTTTCATCAGGCTGCTGGGTGGCCTTCAGGTTTTTCGATTACACACTATGTACATCCGACATTTGAGTAGGGGCAACAACCGAACCAATGGTCTAGTTGGCCACTGTCTTTTGTATTGACAATTGATTTAATTGATTTGACAGCTGGTCAGCGGGCTTCGTTTTCGCTGAACCAACAATACCATCATCATGTGGTCCAAATCTCTGTCTGGTCTTGTCAAGTATCGATCGTGGTGCATCTGGAAAAACTTTGTAAAGTAAACTAGACTGAGATTAAATCAGTTCTAGCTATTGAGCTCTCATTATCCCTTCTTCTTCTGAAAAGACCCCCCGACATTGCTACGTCTTTGGATAACTGAGGTACCAAAGAATTAAGGAACCACTCAAGAAAGAATGCTAGTGGGACTAGTACTTTTATCAAACTCTTTTGGTGTCTCCATTCTCGGATGTGATCTGAGATACGGTCCGCCTTTTTCTTCTCAAAGTTGGTGAGCAACTCAATGCCGACATCATATCTCACAGGTAATTGAAAATGGTTTAAGAAAACCATTTCCAATTCACCAAAGGTAGAGTATATTGAGCGGTCAAGCTCGATGTACCATTTCGTAGCACCCTTGATGAGAGTGCATTGAAACAAATGCAACTGGATGGAGTCATCTCTCAATGAGTTGGACGAGCACCATAAATGGAAGGTAGTCACATGATTGCTTGGATCTTCATTAGGCTTAGCTTCAAAATTTGGAATGTACGAAGGTAGCTTGGTTGGAATAGGAGGCCAATGTGGATCATGATAGATGGGGTAGTTTAATAACCTTGTCAAGTCTG
>JASDQU010370454.1:47092-69072 GCA_032191745.1 Picea mariana | reverse complement strand
TATATATATATATATATATATAATATTGTTGTATTATTTTTATATCATAATATCCTTAAATATGATAATCAACCATAGGTTAATAATTAATTAAAATATTTTTAATTATAATATATGATAAGTAGTTGTTGAGGCCTCAACAATTCTCTAAGTTCATTGACTTGGGGTCCCTCTTAAAATTGTTGCAAATGAAATATTTTGATTTCTTCATCCATTAGTTGTGTTCTCAATTATTAAGTGTTTGTTGGTTGAATAGATGATTCTTGTCTGATTTCCTATTGTTTTGGTCCACCTCATGTTGAAATCATGATTGAGTATGGAAATAATATTTTGATCGTATGTGCATCACAAAGTGGTTCTTGTTGTCTGTGTCACATGTGCATGCATTTTTTGCCTCTAGTTCTTTGACGAACCCTGACCCATGAAAGTGACATATATTGTCACTTGAGTTAATCATAGCATCCACAAGGATGGCTATGATTTTTTTTTTCCAGAAATAATCGATAGTCCCGTCAAGCACTTGGTACCAAGAGTTCCAAATGGAAGTTGGCTATTTTCACGGAATAAAATTTCTTATCTGTTAATGGGTAACCCCAGTTTCAATTGGCATCTTGAAAGCTTGCATAACAAAGATGTCATAGGAATTGACAGAACTAAATTTGGGTAAAGAAGCTACAAAAAAGGGGCATGAACTTCTATTAAAAAATACTTTTGTGAATAATTGTGGGTAAGGTATAAGAGGTGGTAAGCACATAATACTAAAGAGGGTTCATGATAAGTGTGCATAGGCCATAAAATTTACACATAGTTGCACCTAAGGACAAAAAAGGCGGTAAGCACATGAAAATGTGTTACCTTATCTCATTATTGACATAGACCACTCCAATGATAAAAGACAAATAAAAATTTACAAATAGTTGCACCTAAGGACAAAAGAGGCAATAAACACATGAAAAATTGTTATCTTATCTTATTATTGACATAGACCACTCCAGTGATAAAAGACAAATAAATATGGGCATGAAGTGTGAAGTGCTTTTCAGCTAAATATCAATTTTCAATTTGGGAGTTTGTTTTTTGACAACGATGTAGTCAACCATTAACCATGGCAATGGAAATTCAACATAGATAGTATGGAAATGGAAAATTCAACATGGATAGGATTTTTTCTTTTTGGGACACCGAAAAAAAATATTATTTTTTAACTAAAAGATGAAGAAATATTTTTTCCCTCTTCATTTAATACTAACTATAACACTAACTATTTATATGTGTTATACCAGTATTTTTGGATTAAATCTCTTCATTCTCTATTGTAGTTGCACATTATGAAACATGGGATCTGAAAAGAAAGAGAAAGAATAATTGTCCATATTTATTGAGAGTTGGGTGATCAACAATCACCGAAACAAAAATAGCATCAACTTACATTGCAATGAGTTACCTATGTTCTTTGTTGCCTCCCTCATACTAGGATGCACCATACATTTCAAGCCACATTGATTGCCTATAAAAAAAAACAAAGATTTGATTAACACACAAAAAAGAGTTGATTGTAGCAAGAAATACACAAGATCAGAGTTACTACGATTTCACCATGCCTCCATGAACACGAACAATCCTTATCACATTCCACACAAACACAATTACGACCCAACCTTCATATTGGGCCTAGGTTTAAAGGTCAAGGCTTAAAGGCCATGACACGCAGATTCCCATACCCTCCATCTATACTTGTGTGCATTGGAAACCAACTCCATGTCTCTTCACTTAAATTGTAAACAAATACATCCATGCATCACCTAGATGTGAAACACATGAAATCTCCTACTCCTATGCACTCAAACAAATCAAAATATGAATTTCTCTAAAAAACTTTGCACAATGATGGAGGCATTCTTGTGATCTCCTTCCAGCAGTAAGAGCTTGAGTCCTTGTGAAACTCCCACAAAATGATTTCAATAATCTTCTTTAGAGTGTACAAAGAGGAGCCCCTCTTTTGGCCTACACCCCTAGTGAGTAGAATCTATGACTCATAGGTGAGCAACTTAGGCCACATGGTATAGCCATTAGCCAATTATGGAAACAGTGTAAAAATGGAAGTACCCTCTCCTCAGATGCTGAAACCCAAAAAACCCATCTTGATTGTGCGATTGAGTATTGTACAGTACAATAAGCCATCACAGAAAACAATACCCCACGATAGATCGAAATTGTCCAAATTCTCGAGCAGGTGTCCAACAATCCCCTCTGAATTTTCAGATGAGTCATAGATTTCCACTATCATTACATCACTTTCACGGGACAATCCCATAGCCACCACTTTGTAGGTCTCTTGATTGCCCATATTCCAAGCCACAATGCCTTTGGCTAGAAGGATCTTTATGGATGACATGGGGGGCAGTTTCAAGAATGCTTGGGTGAGAGGATTGCAAATAGTATATCTATCATCATGCATATCCACCAAGAAAAGGCCTTGGGCCGATCCAGAGTAATAAGCTCTATACTTCACCTTTTTCGTCTCCCTCTGAAAGGAAGGAGAGTGAGAAGTCGGTCTTCCATGTCCATGTGTAGAAACAATATGCCGAAGAATCCATTGACAAATCACCCATTTGGGAATTGAATTTGCAGAGAAACAACCATGAGATTTTATTTGGAGGCGCCTCGGCCCATCTACTAGTTATGAATTTAGTGGATGAGAAGAGGGCATTCCAGTCCTTGCAAACGCTGTGAGATTTGAAGAGGAATTCAGGTGGCAACAATGCCAATATCTCTTCTCTTGTATCCTCAGATAATTCATACCACCCTATTGGGGTTGAGTACTCCTCTTCCACCTTTGCCATCTTCCTCCCTCCAGGAAGGTCTTCTTCTTCGCTAAACATTGGTGGCTCTGAATTTAAAAAAGGGAAGTAGAATAGGCCAATTAAATATAAGGTTATTTATTTTGGAAGGATATTCACTTGAAGTTAACCATCGAGGGAAAGTGTTGTCGAGGTTAACCATCGAGGCTCTCAATAAAAAAGACTATAATTTCGGGAACATCAGGGAAAGTGCGTCGACAACAGGGAGCAGTCGGGAACAGCAGGGAACGTTGGCACAAGGACAATGATATATAGATAACAGGGTTATCCGAGGGAATAGGAACAATGAAGAGAATAGATATAGCAAGTGGGGGAACATTAAGGGCACAATGGAACAATTTTCATCCCTTTTTCCCCAATAGACAAATAGGTATTGTCTCGATCCTTAACCTTATTTTTGTGTTTCTTCTTGTCCCCTATGGCAATGGAAATACATTCAAAACACATAAAAAATGGGCAAGAGGTACTTGTCTCTGGTGAAACAAACCATTTAGATAAAGTGAAAATTGTCTCTTCAAGAAAATAATGGAAGTGGGTTTGGGTCAATGCCAAATAGTTTCGGGGTATTTTAAAACATAGAGCTTCTCGTTTAAAATGGGAACAAACAAGGAAAAAATTGGCCCTCCATAATAAACTGTCAAACAAGATTCTTTTCAAGGGGGTAACAACAACATGACTAAAGACAACAGTGATTATGCATTGTACAATCCCACATCCACACCTCTCACCTGGTCACTTGACCTGTATGTGCAAGAGTTACTAAATTCCAATAGGAGATTTGATCTGGATTATTTTCAGCACAAAATGAGAGCGGAGATATAATAAAAAAATGTACAGATATATCCCAGAGATTCAGTAATATAACAGAAATATATCAGAGATGCAACCATAAACACAGAGATACAGTAATACACAATTTTCTATTAATGAGCGAAAAAGTACAAAGACTATAAAAATACAGAGTGAAAGACTCGCTAGAATGGTGGCAACTTATCTCTGAGAAGAGAAGTGTCCACTACTCACATTCACAAGAAGATGATTTTAAAATGAGGCTCTAAAGTCTTTTTTATCATAAATAAAATCCAAAACCCTAACCTTGGAAGATGAAAAGCCAATAGTTTTGTGGACCCCATTTTGGTTAGTTTGGTGTATCAATTTCCCGGGGGTGTAACTTTGGCATACGATCTCTGTTTGGGGCACATGATCGCTCATTGGAAAGGTAACGTTGATGAGATTCATTTAGGGGGCTCAATCAGAGACTTAGTCTATCATTGAGAATATCTATCCCAAAAAACCTTCATTTAGGCCCTCAAAATGGCATTGGAAGTTAAAAACTGCTACAAATAGTAAATTACCAAAATTTCCAGAAAACTGTTTTGAGCCAGTTGGAAAAGATGGGTGGCCACCAATATCCACCTTGGATCAATCATCCCTCTTTAGGAAGTAATGGTATTCATTGTGTTGAGTGCCCGAGGGAGAGGGAAAAGCGTTTGTTGAATGTGCATTTTAATGAGCAATTTGCCTTGTTGGAGAAGTCACGTTGCTTAGCTTGTTGAAGGTTGTCACGAACATGTGGCTGGAAGGGTTGGGACTTTTTAACCAATCTGGCTACATGAGATTCCTGTGTGAAAAAGGAATCTTTACACTTTGATGCAATCTTGTCGACCTGCTTCTGTTGGATAGAAGGTGCTTGGGCCGAGGTTATAGTGGTTGCAATATCCTTTTGTTCACCTTTTGAATAGATTGTGAAGAAGCTAAATTTTGTAGTATGAGATACTACATTGCGGCATTGTTTAGGTGGAACAAAGTCGAAAATACCTCTGGTATTATGTAGAGATGACCCCCTAGAGAAACAATGACACTACGAGGTCGAAACTCATAAGCAACATGGCGCTTCCACATATATGGTTGGCCCAAACGAAAATCACAGACATCCAGTGGGGAAACATCACATAATACCTCATCCTTGAAGGACTGGATGTCCTATGAAAATCGACATTGTTGGCTGAAATGGGGATCTCGTCCCTGGCAAAGCCACTCGATGTTGTATGGTTGTGGGTGTGGTGTTGTCAACAATCCCAACTGTTTGATGACCTCTGTTGAGATGAGGTTTTTCTGGCTTCCGCTATCAATAATAAAATGTAGTGGGGTCCCCTTCACCCACATCTGTGAATGAAAAAGGCACTCCCCCTCTTCAGGATCTATTGGTTCTTCTGATTGAATTGTTGCGGTCACAGCAATAGCAGTGGGGTATGCACCGATGATCTGTCTTTTACCAGTATTTTCAAAATCAAATTCTGAATCAGGGTTCGGCTCCTTGTCTTTGATCTCAGCCACCAATGAATGTTTTGAGCGAGATTCATCGGTGTTGTGCCAGGGGATTTTGTGGAAATCACACCATTTTTCAGTGTCCTTATTTGTCTTCCTATGAACCTTATTTTCCTGTGGCTTGGAATGGTTTTCGGGAGACTGTTTGTTAGAGACGTCTTTATCATACTTTGTTTTTTGCAAATTTGTAGACCCAAACTCCCGTTTGTTCTGGTGCTTAAATTTCTTCTTGATTTTAACAACATATTGATAAGCAKCACCGAGTGATGAGATATCCAGAAAATCCATTTCAGTTCAGATGTATCTGTGTAGAGCCCTACGGTATTTTAGAACCAAATGTCGTTTGGGGTCTTTGATACCCATCTTGGTGTGAAAGGTATGGAAGGTATTGGTGAACTCTGGAACTACTTGGCCCCTCTCTTTCTGTAGTGTGGTCCATCTCATGTACTGGTCCTCATAGATTCCAATAGGGTAATATTGTTCCTTTACTGCATCCACAAAAAAATCCCAAGTGGGCTCAACCCCATATATTCCAGACTCCTCTATGAAACTTTTCTCCCAGTAAGTTTCCCACCAATGTTTGACATGGGGGAGAGATTTAAGGAGTGAAAAGGTGATATTTTCCCTGTCAGAAAAATTATGAACAGAGAAATAACCTTCTAACATATTTAACCATTTGTCTAGGGCATCCGCATCTATTTGACCTTCAAATACGGGAATATCAAAATTAACTTATACCTTGAAATGAGAGGTGCTTCCAAAGTGGTTGTTTGATGAATATGCACCTGTTGCTATCGACAGGCATTGAAGGACGTGGGAAAAATTCTCCATCATTTCGTCCCTCTGTCGCGTGGGAGCTTGCTCAAGCAACAGATTGATAGAATCGTCCATTCCATCGTTTTTGTTTTCTTCTGTCATGGAGGGTTTGTTGGGCATGCGAGAGAGATTGTATTCAAGAGAGACAAAATCAAGACCCAACTTGCTATACTTGGACCTCATCGGGGACATGCACTGAAAAAAATGATCAAGAGCAGCCCGCTCTGATACCACTGATCCGGATTATTTTTGGCATGAAATGAGAGTGAAGATATAATAAAACAATGTAAAGAGATATCTCGTATATCCAATAATATAATGGAAATGTATCATAGATGCAACCATAAACACATAGATACAATAATACACAATTTTCTATTAATGAGTGAAAATGTACAAAGACTGTAAAAATACAGAGTGAAAGACTTGCTAGAATGGTGGCAACTTATCTCTGAGAATAGATGTGTCTGCTACTCACATTCACAAGAATATGATTTTAAAATGAGTCTCTAATTGATCCCCATAAATGAATCTCCTCGACGATACCTTTCCAACGAGCTATCGTGCGCCCCAAATAAAGATTGTATGCCAAAGTTACCCCCCCAGGAAGTTGATACACCAAACTACCCAAAACGTGGTCCACAAAATTGTTGGCTTTTCATCTTCCGGGGTTAGCGCTTTGGATTTTCTTTATGATAAAAAGGCCTTCAGAGCCTCATTGTAAAATCATCTTCTTGCGAATGCGAGTAGCGGACACATCTCTTCTCAGAGATAAGCTTCCACCATTCTAGCAAGCCTTTCACTCTGTATTTTTACAGTCTTTGTACATTTTCGCTCATTAATAGAAAATTGTGTATTACTATATCTCTGTGTTTATGGTTTAATCTTTGATACATTTCTGTTATATTATTGGATATCCAGGATGCCTATGTACATTGTTTTATTATATCTCCACTCTCATTTCGTGCCGAAAATAATCCAGATCAAGATTGTAGGTTTTGGAAGTCAAAGAGCATGAGAGGGACCTTAAAATCCATCTATTGACAATAGAAAATAGGGGCTTAGCAGAAAAAATTAAAGTTTTAAAGGTCAAGTGACATTGTTGCAAGAAGCCCTTCTGGTAGCAAAGGTTGAATGGCAAGACGTGAAATATGTCAGAAAAATAAGGGAAGATTCTGCTATAGAAATTAGAGAGGGGATGAACTCTAAAACATCCAAAGTTGAAGGGAAAACAATTGAACAAAAAGACACCCGGAGAAATGAAAGCAAGGGATAAAGAGAAAAGATATCTTACAAAAAATTCCAAAACTTGGGCACGAGTTCCTAGTAATTCTTCTAGTATGGAAAAATAAACAAACAACCAGTGAGAATTCATGCAAGATAGAGAAATCAAAGAAGACATGTAAGAGAAGCAAATATAATTATCAAGTGTGTGAGAGAGTATGGAAAAAAGGAATGTATGCTCGATTTTGCAAGTGAATTTTTTAAGGAAAAGTTGCTTTGGCAAGGTCGAATTTTCCAAGCATGGAGGGTGGGTAAACCCAGTGATGAGAGAGCTAGTCCCATAAAAGTCATCATGTCAAGCATACGTGACAAGCAAGTTCTCCTAGGAAAGAAGCAACTCATGAGGGGCTCTCGCTCTTTACTAGACGAAGATTTAACTATTACACAACAAGAGGAAAGAAGGGAATAGATGTCAAAGGTTAGGACAACAAGGGATGACGGAAAAATGGGATGGTTGTTCAAAGGCAAAGTTGTTATTTCCTTTTTCGATCCTCATTCTAAAATAGGACAGCAAGGTGGTAGCCAAGAAGTGACAGTAAATTCATTAGCAGGAAAATATGCAACAAGGCCAGTATGGGAAAATAGGGGTGAAGTCTCAACTTTGAGTCTTGTAGGCCAAAACAAATAGCAATCAGATTATACCCAGGTTTCCTTAAGATTAGTTTGTTGGGATTGCAGAGGTTATCCTTGGAGGCGGGGACCTGGGTTAGGACCTATCATGGAAGATAGAGACATAATTTGTCTATTGGAAACACATGATAATGAAGGGTGCAGGACACCTATATTTGAAGGGTATGTGAAGATGGAAGTGTGGAACAAGGTAGCTGAGAATGGTAAAGGACACGGGGGTATCATGTTCTTAGTGAGGAAAAAAAAGGTCATCTCATTCAATTAGAAAGAGAAGACTCAAATAAACAATTCATTTGGTTTAAAATATCAGAAAATGGTAACACCATCAGAATTGCAGCATGTTATTTTGCCCCACAAGTTTCAAAAACTTACAAAAGTAGGGGGCTTGACCACAAAGACCCCTTTGTAGCCTTAAAAAATGATATTTCAACGTACTCTCAACTAAGTGAAGTCCTTATAGTGGGGGATTTCAGTGCTAGGACAAAAAGTGAACAAGCTAGTATTCTTCGTTGTAAGGAAGACCACAATCCCATTTGGCTTATAGAAGAAAGAAATCATCAACGGACAAGAGTTTTTCAGAGGACAACAAAAGTTGCAACCTTTTTGGGGAGCAACTGCTTACTCTATGTGGGAAATTTGACTCAGTGATTTGTAATGGGTTGGCTAGATGGGCGAATTCAGGTAATTTCACCTGCAACACCTACAATGGGGCAAGTGTAGTAGACTATGAAATTTGCTTGCATGGCTTGTGTGAGAAAATAGAAGAAGTTTTGATTGGTGAACAATTGTGGGAGTTGAAATATCATCATAGACCGATCTATTTAAGTTTAACTTGGGCTGAACAACAACAAAGTGGGACAAAAAATTAGTGCATTCAACAACCTCCTTCAAAGGGAAAAATTATTTTGACTCAAAAAAAATGTAACACCTTCAAGATAGCGCTAGAGAGGCTATTTAACAAGGAGAAAATTTCATCCCGAGGCCTCCATAGTCTTGAGCTAACAAAGTTAATTCAAGGCGCACTTACAAAATGCAAAAGAGAAAAAAATAGGAAATCTGAAACAAATTTTCCATTTAATGCTTGGTTTGATGAGGAATGCAAAACAATAAAGAAAACTTTGAAAGAGTCTAGCCAGAAAGAAATAAACACAAAATCTTACAAGAAAATTGTAAGAAAGGAAAAATTTGATTTCATGATCTCACAGAGGCAGGAACTAATTTTCTTGGGGAAAAATAACCCCAAGTTATTTTGGAAGGAACTTCAAAAGAGAAATCCCCCACATGGGGTGTCACAGACGCAATCCAAACGTCGGTGGGTCCCCGACCCCCCCACCCACCTAACCCCGCGATCTAAGGACACCTGCCAACAACCTTTACCCTCCACCATCCAACAGCCTTCATCCTCCACCTCGCCTCCTCATGTGACTCATTACCCGCTACTGCCTCCCCCTAGCACTTGATTTTCCCTGTCCTCACTCTCACATCATGCCTCTGCCCACTCCTTACCATCTCAAGCCTGTCGTCCTTTGTACGAGGTTTGGAAAGATGGCGAAATACAGGAGTCTGACGACCGATACGACCCATATCTCTGCAAATCATCACAACAATATCCATTTATGAACCCTGGCACTGGATAATTATGTCATTTACGTCTCCTTCTAGCTGCATTACCATTGGTTTATTATTGCATGTCTCTCCTACTCCTTCATAGCTTTATGGTTGATTCATAACTCCTTACCTTTCTCACCCCTGCACTCTGTGCTCCGGTTCTTCACCCTTTTCTATATGGCTCAGGGCAGCTCTTCTCGTAGGGGCCGGGGGGGAACCTCTTGCCGACCCAGAACTCGGTCAAGATTTCACTTGGTGGATGCAGCTAAGGATTCAACGAAGGCATATCGCTCAGTTACCCTTCTTGAAATTCAGTCGAAAATGGATGCGGCTGAGGTGAACGTTCGGGTTTTAAGGAAGTTCATCTCGGGCGATGAGGTGAAGGAAACGACCAACTCGTGGGTTCCCAACACTGGTTCTTTCTATGGCTATTCCTCGTAGTACCTGAAAACGACGGACATCTAATGGCACTTGAAAATTTTTATGGGTAGAGTTCTTCTCGACCACCATGAAGCCCGCTAAGAGGTCCTCCTGCAACTCGATGACATGCAGCTCCAGGTTAAGATGGTCGACCACAAGTTGAATTTGATTGCAGATAAGTTGGTCGACATGGATCTGTCCAATCTGGACTACGATCAACCCCAAGTCCCAGTGGAATCAGGCCACACCATTATCTAAGTTCTATGGTGTTCCTTATGTGGTTTTTGTTTAAATACCAGCGAGGCTTGGGCTTACCACCTCTCCTTAGTAGTTTAAATAAGGATAGAAGCTCTCATAAAGGAACTAGGAGGTATTCCTACTCTAGTTTATCAGTCATAGGCCTTAGATATATCAAACATATGTTGAATGACAATATTTTTTTTTGATGTTGGTCTGGTTTCCGAGTGGGCAGACCAACAACAAAATATTTTCGTACATTTTCTCTCTATCAGTAATACAATACTCTGGATTATTAAAAAAAAAAAACTTCAAACAAGAAACAAACAAACTGAAAATAATATCACATCTTATTAATGATTTGAGTATGCAAAGCATCTTTATGAGCAATATCCTAAGGTTGACCCCCCTCCCTTGGTCAACACTACTACTAAGCTCTTCATCTTGCAAGAGATTGAGGTGGGTATCAAAACGTTGGGGGCTGGAAAAGCAAAAGATTTAGTCGAACTCCAAGCAGAATATCGAAAATGGGGTTCAAAAACTCTTGCACCTCACATTATGAAAATTTTCAACCACATCATTCAGCAGGGATTCCCTACAGATTGGACAACAAGTCTAGGAATACCACTTTTCAAGAGTCGGGATGTCAACAATCCATCCAACTATAGGACTATAATGTTAAACCTCTTGTTTGTAAAGTTATTTAGAAGTATGCTAGAAAACAAAATCAGCAAGTGGGCGGAAGAAAGAGATAAGAGTGCCAGAGGGCAAGCAGGTTTCAGACCTAAACACTTAAGAATTGATCATGGTATAACTCTAAGGCACATCATTGAAAAAGTGTGGGAGAAAAAAGAGGAAGTCTTTTGTTTCTTTGTCGATTTTAAAAAATCTTTTGACATGGTCCCTAGAGATAAGATTTGGCATAGAATGGAGGAACTTGGGGTTCCTATGCATCTTAGAGCAACTGTCCATAGACTTTATGAGGAGGTTAAAGTCAAAATTAGAACGTCAGTTGGTAACTCCGAAAGTTTTAGGAGTGATATAGGGGTCAAGAAAGGGTGCCCATTGTCCCCTAGCCTTTTTGGTTTATATATAGACAAACTTGAAGAGTGGTTAAAGTTGCAGGAGGGTGATGGTGCTCTTTTGGGCGAGTTTGTGATAAGGCTTCTCTTGTATGCAGATGGCCTTAATCTGATTGCAAAATCTACTCTCGGATTGCAAGAACACTTAATTTCCCTTGAGCACTTTTGTAGTACAGTGGGGATGCAAGTCAATACTAGCAAGATGAAAGTGGTAGTTTTCTCTAGCAAAAGAAAACAAAAACATAATCAACATAAGTTCTACTTTGAAGGCAACACTCTTGATGAATTGGAAGATTACAAATACCTCGGAATTGACTTCAACAAAAATCTAAGTTGGGAAGGTTGCAGAAAGAAAAGAACTTTGGGAGGTTGGAAAGCATTCTATGCTTTCCAAAATAGGTGCAGAGAGACAAAGCTATGGGATTGGAAGACTATGCAAACTCTCTTTGAGATTTTATTGATCCCAATAGTTCTCTATGGTTGTGAAGTGTGGGCCAGTAGTACATCTAAATTACAATGGAAGAAAAATGAGAAGATTAAAAAACGATTGATTACAAACAAGTTTAAAAGTAAAAGTTCAGTTCCTTATGATATCATGCTGAGTGAAATGGGGGTTGCTCCTATTGAAGCAATTGTTATGGTGTGTCTCATAAGATATCTACAACAAATTGAGAAAATGGAAGACGGTCGGTGGCCTGAGGTCGTCTTCAATAAAATATTGTGCAAAATAAAGAAGACGTGGATGTGGCAAAATATTAAATGTCTTAGTAAATGAGATATTCACTTGAACAGGTGCCCTATGAACAATAAAGAGATAAAAGGCTTTAGTTATTGATAGGTTCCACAAGCGAACCTCGATAAAGGATTAGAGAGAAAGAAAAAATATTATATTGAAGAGTTTAACCCCATTTACAATCATCATTAAAATGCGTACATAGGGGCCAATATATCTTGGAGAGCCAAAATGCTTAATGCCCAATTAAGAACCAATTCCCATCAACTCCATTGTGAAACCGGAAGTTGGAAAAGACCAAAGGAAGTTTGAGAAGAAAGGGTGTGTATGTTCTGCACCTCTCGGAAAAGTGGAAACAGAAAAAAAAAATCATTTTAGAGTGTGAAGTTTTCAAAGATAGCATAGACAATTATGTAAATATCATGACAGCTAGCTGTTGGAATAATTTATTCAACGCTGGGACAATGGAAAAATTGGGGGGGTTTGTCCCATAAGCTATTGTTAGCCTAGTAAACATTAAAATTTCTTTCTTTCTTTCTAAGAATCCCTGGAAAATGCCATTAATACAGTGTTGTCTGATGTACAAGCCCACTACTCGGCATTCAAAGCCCCATTTACGGTGAGTTCCATTTTTTAGGTGACTTACAAATTTCATGCGTTGTAATTGTTTTTTGGGTTATTTTAAAATTATTAAAACAAAATTTTGAGGGTAAAGTTTTATGGATAAATTTCCCATCAAATAAATAAAATTTTAACTAAAATAATTCCAACAGAATTTAGGATAATTTTAACAGAAAAACGAAATAGTTTAAATGATATCATCCAGGTTGTACGAGCTTGCATTTCATATTTTCCAGCTGCTTAGCGCTCTCCTATCCACCTTACCTATTTTGGGAAAGGCAGCTTACCTATTTTGGAAAGATAAGCAGGGCCACCTCCTGTTAGTTTGGAAGGATATCCACCACTTGTAAAAATAATGGTTTCTTTTCAAACCCATTACACGATGATATTTTGGAAGGATATCTACCTCCTGTCAGGTTTCTTTTAGAACACATTACACGATGAATCAAATCTTCTGCGAATGCGGGAAATATCATTAGTTTCTTTCAAATATCATTGTTTAAAAAACAGTAGACTGGAATTTTCTGTCAAATTTTCACACATATTTCTGGAGAACACAGTTGAAATTTGATGGTGAAATAGCGGTGAAAAGGATAGACATAAATTTGATGGTGAAATAGCAGTGAAAATGATGAATCTAAACTTTCACTTTTGAATTTTTTTTTGGGTAATAATCACATAAATTTGGTTATATAATTGTTGGTAAAATTGGCATTTTATGTTATTTAAATTGTGTGTTTGACTAAATAAATAGATTTAGGGTCCTGAAAAAATCTGGGAGTATTTAGATTGTACAAATTCAACATTTTAAATCTGCAATTTCAACAATTTCTGATTTTCCTACAAAATTGGTTGGAAAAAATCCACAGAAAAAGTCCAAAACAAGTTTATACTATGTTTCAGTGAAAATTATATTCCAAACAGATTACCAATGATTGGTAGGATATAATCTTTTCCAACCAGTTGAATACCACACTATCTACCATCCAACTGATAGGATGAAAAACACTACCAATGATTAATAGTGTAGACCATAAATATCACTTACCATAAAATAGCCATAAGATACCAATTTAACAAGTCAACTTTATAAAATTGAATTGTGATTAATGATGTGTATATTGTAATTTACCCATCATTTTAACCTGCTATTTTATTTTTACATGTCATAAAAATATTTTAGACTATTAAAACAATCCATATATATTTTTATTGCTACTTTTACTCATTTTATATATATAATTAATTTTGTTTGTTAGAAATGTTGTTGGACTAACATTGAGCTAGGGAGAATTGACTTCTAAATTGGAGGACATGGGGATGGGCTTTCATCCACTTATGTGGTGTCCCATGGCTCTAGGTTAGGTACTCACAGAAATTGAACCTTATCCAATAGTGAAAAACTCCTCTCCTTCCACCATTGAATCCAACCCCTTTAGATATATATAATTAATTTTTACTTTTTATCATAAAAATATTTTAAGCAAATAAGTCAATCCATATATATTTCTAATATATTTCTATTATTGATTTTAGTCATACTATATATATGATTTTTATTTTTTATTTTTAATATTCTTTTTATTATAAAAATTAAAATGTTTTATACTTATTTACCCTATCAAAAAAAATTATAATCTTATTATAAAAATTTAGATTTTTTCTATTATAAAATTTTCTATTATCTAAATTTAAATATTTTATTGAAAATTTTCAACAATGATAAATTTAATATATTTCTTATAACTTTATAAGAATTTTCATATTTTTCTATTATAAAATTTTCTATTATAGAATATTTTCTAGAAATTTTTCTTCAATGATAAATTTAATATATTTTAATATATTTCTTATAACGTGAGGATGAAATTTGACATCTATTTTATTTCCATTCATTATATATATATATATATATATATATATATATATATATAAAGGAAATATGCCCTATCTCATCCTCCTCTTAGAAACAAGCCTCTCATCCATTGAGAGCATGGTTGTGACTAGATACTTAATGTATAAGAATAAGTTAAGTAACATGGAAGACAAGAGACTTCCTAAAATTGCTTCAAAATCTAGTAAAGATGCCTGGTATTGGCTAAACTATTGGGGAATCATGGAAGACACCATTTTGCAGAATAAAGATACTACTAAAAAATCGTGAAATCAAAATTTAAGGAGAAAATGTGGTGTGATAAAGAGTTAGAGGAAAAAAGAAAATTAAGGTATTATAGGGATGTAATCAACCATAATCTAGAATATCAAAATTATCTATCTGTTTTGCCAAGTGGAAAGAAAAAAAAAGCATTGCTAAGATCACAACAAATTCTCACGAATTCCATAGTGAAACTGGGCGTTGGTCAATTCATAAAACGTCATGGGATGAAATAGTGTGTCATCTTTGTGACACTAAGAAGGTTGAAAATGAAAAGCACTTTCTCTTAGATTGTCCAACCTATACCCATATTAGATCTCATTTTCAAAATATTTGTCACACTACCAACCTTCCTAACCTCTTAACTCAACAAAAGTATGGTGATCTTGGAAAGCTTCTCTTAATGTTTTTCAAGCACATAAACAAAATTCTAAAGAATCGAAAGTAATCACTTACCCTCTTAAGGTCTGATAGACCAATTCGATTTTAGTGAACGTTAATCATCATCATCATTCATATATATATATATAATTAATTAATTTTTATTTTTATTTTTATAATATTTTTTTATTATGACAATCAAAATGTTTAATTTTATTTGTATTTTATATTATCTTATTATAAAAATCAAAATATAAAATTTATATTTTTATTCTCATACTATTTAATTATAAAAATTTAGATATTTTATCGAAAATTTTCATTAATGATAGGTGTAACACACTTTTTATAAGAAAAGGGTGGAATTTGAAAAGTCCTATAGCATAGATAAGACAAGTGTAAGTGTCGATGAACTCAAGGGTCATTGTGCATAAATCAAAATAAATAATTAAAAAAAAAATTATAGGTGTCTCGTGCGGTGAGAGGTAGGGTGGTTGGTGCACGAAAAATAGCCTAAGGGGTGAACTAACTACATTAATTGTAAATGATGGGGTGGTGCATTCATAATCGTTGTAAATGGTGGAGCAACATGACAGAGTGGCGAACGATGAGAATTCCATTCAAAAGTTTGTGCATTGCATCACAATATTCAATGTAATTTTAACCATTGAGATCCATAATCGTTGAGTAGGTTTAGCCAAGGCCTCAAAGATTATATCTCCTAGCTCTGTCACCTACTCGAATTTGAATTTAGGGAACACAATTGTGGAGGAGATGGTCGTGGAAGTTGTGAAGTCTCTAAAGTCTATGGGCATGAAGAGGAAACCAACATCCACTGGTCGTGGAAGTTGTGAAGTCTCTGAACTCTGTGGGCATGAAGAGGAAACCAACATCCACTATTGGTTTTATTGTTTGGATTTGTTGACCTGTTAAAAACCGTGTTGAGATTATTAATTTCTTTGCTCTTTTTGTCATAAATGTTGTTGTATACTTACAGTTTTTATATGGTTTATGTCCATGATGGAGCTCCATATAGTATAGTAACAACAATCATTTGTATGTTGAATAACTTGATAGTAGTAGCCAGATTTTTTATTGCAATATTACTCATTGTGTTCATAAAGAATAAGTATCATGCATACTCGAGGTTCTTCATTGTTATTCAAGAGCATGAGCATTTTTTTCCTACAAAGCAATTCTCCGAGAAAGCTTGTACTCCATGCTTACATCTTATTTTAGGAAAGGTAGTGTCACCAAGATTTTATTTTAGGATTCTCAAGTTCTAATGGAGAGATTTGATCCAGGTGGATATTGGTGGCCACCCACCTATTCCAACTAGCTCATTTTCACAGTTTTACTTTAGCACGTTCTTCTGTAATTCTTTGTAATTGTGGGTTCTACACTTTCGGGGTTGTTTGAATCCCTACACAGCTGCCAGGTGGAGATTGGTGTCTGCCCACCTAATCCAACTAGCTTATTTTGGAAGTTTTCATGTCAGTACATCTTTCTGTATTTCCAGGGCCGTTTTGGGGCCCTAAACAATGTTTTTTTTGGCTTGCCACAATCAAACTATAGGCGGAGTCAAAGTTTGACGACATAATGTGTAGTTCTTGAAAATATCCAACGGGCTATCTGTTGGGCCCACACAACTCCCCCTAAATTTTTACAAAATTTAAAGGGCCCCCATTAGAATCTTGATAATTATAATGAGCTACAGAATCAACCTTTTCAAATAATTTCATACCTTTGCTTGCTTTGAGACAAACTTAAGACATTCAATATAGTATGAGACATTCATTACAAGAGTATATGTCAAAATTTAGAAACTAACATAGAAATCTCAATTTAAACAAAAACGTTAATTTTTATCAACTGTTTACTTTCATTTAAATTATGATTATGTGTTCTTTCTTTTGTTCATTAGCAAGTTAGACTATTTTGAATAATGGGTTCAATACTTCATCGAATAATATCTTGGTTGGTTTCTTATTTTCATGAAATCATTTGGTGATATTAATTAATTAAATTCTTTTTTCATTTTGCATCTCATTTCAAAATAATAATAATAAAAGAATTATCTATCATTTGTTTGATTTTGTAAAAAACTAAAATTAATATTTTTTCTCCATTAACTTGAAGCTTCTAGATCATATTTGAAAGCAAATTATAAACAATGTTTGTTTATAAGTTATAGTTAGTTTAAATTCATTTTTTATTTTTCTAGACTTTGTTTTATTCACAATTTTTAGGTTATTAATTTAGGTTTCTTTTTGTTTCACATGTTTCTATTATCAAATATTTGATACAGATCTGATCATGGCTTGATTTTATTATCCAAATACGTTCAAGATGATTGATCCAAAAATAATTTTGGATTGTTACAAATAATTTTATGAGCAACAACAAATAAAATTTGGAAATGCGTCAAGATCAGGCAGGCGATTTGGCAGAACTGATTGCAACCAAACTGTGAAGAATTTGAAGAAACAGTTGAAACCCCATAACCCAAATAGCCCCATTTACCTTCCTCATAGATATTTTCCCAAAACAATGCACGATTTGAGAGATATTGATGTCTTTTTACGAGGCAAATTTCAGGTGGTGAAAATTAATAATGACGCCCAGACTGTTCATTCATTGTATAAATATATGAGAAAGTTCAGAGCCATAGGGATCCAAGAATTGGAGAGGAGGATTTTAATCCTTTCTCTTTTGTATATTATTTCTTTTGTAAACTTTTCTTCTTTTCAAATAGAGTAATGGATGGTTGGAATCTTTGGGAGAATGGACAAGTATTTTCAAAGAAGAATATGAAATTTCAAGTTGCTTAATAGCTTTTGTCCTATGAGTAAAATGGCTTTATTTTCATTATAATATCTTCATATGCTTTGAATAATTGATTATGAATTGATTTAAATTAGTTTTAGTCTATTTTATCAATACATGGTTAATTGCTATCATTTATGTATTATTTTTTTCAATCTTTAAGAGTCTATTATCTTAAAAATTCTTTCAGGACTACAATATGGGCATGTGATTTTGAGAAAGAATATGGGAAAGCAATTCATCTTTGGCTTTAGACCTGTGTGATACTTATTCCATTTTGTTCTTTCATTACTAATGTATTATGAAAATGTTATTATGGTTGATTTTAGCTTTAGCTTGTCATCATATAGTGTTTTCATATTGTTAAATGTTATATGTTGTCCATAATTTCTTATTCCAATTTTTATGTGTGATCAATCGATCATTTGATTATTGTGGAATTTATTTCTAATGTTAAATGATGGATAATATCAATACTCAGAATTGAGTTTTGTTTTATTCTTAAATATTGATTATCTTAAGATCACACGATTTTTNTCAAATACTTCTTTGAATGTATTCTGGAAGTGCTAGTATTGTTCTGTTATAGGTTTCCCTTAACAACAGTACATGCAGGAGCTCATACAACACAGAAAGATAATACCAGTTTCGTTGATCAACTACATGTTATTCTGTGTCTTATTTAGTTAAGTTTATGAATGAAACGATGATTACATTAGTTAGCTTTGACTATTTTTGTGTCACTATTTCAATCGTATTCATTTAGTATTTATTCGTTTAATATCTTTAAAAAAATGCCAAAAAGAAGTGTTGTTCATATTTGATTCTTAAGCTTTATCAAACAATCATTTTCGCAATATTTCATGCAAACCTTGTAATTTGTATATAAACTGTTCAGAATCATTTGTATATTCACATTCTTAGATAAATATTTGTAATTATTGTGTTGATTGTTAGAATCTTTTCTTTAGTTAGTTTATTTTATTTTTCTATCTTTAGGACCCTAGTTGGCTAACGGAGCCATTAAACCCGTCATAATAGGTTACACCAAATGGCTTGGGTTATTTAGACAACCCCAGACCGGATCTATTCTTCCAATTGACGGACGGTCATTTTCACCTGTCAACAAATGGCGCTAGAAGGAGGGCCAGACTGACAAGCTGACCTTATAGGAGTCTTCGTTTCAAATTTAATTAATTTCCCATGGCTCCCCAAATAACTGTGTTGGAAGATGCTTTCCACTTCTCATTCCCTGATATTTCCAACAAGACAGTCTCTCTGTTGTCCAAACTCACCTTTGATGGTGGAGGGAATGTATCTACAAAAGACCATATTAACAAGTTTTGGTGTAAATGCATCAAGCATGATATTTCTGATTTAAACGTTTTGTGTATATTGTTTGCTTTTACTTTCAGGGGTCGGATTAAACATTGGTTTGAGTCTTTTCTAGCATATCACATTTTTTATTGGTTTCAGTTTGTAGATGAATTTTTAGATGCTTTTGAAATCTATGATTACAATCAATTATGTGAAGACTTTCAAACTTTGGTAATCAATGGTGATTCATCTTCAAAAGACTTTTCAACAAGAATCCATCATGTTCTTTGTAAATTTAATCTTGATGACATGTCATTTGTATTAAATATTCTCTATGATGCTTGCATCTAGTCATATTCAATCGCAAATGATGAAGAAGCTACAAATACTATCACTCAATTGCAAGAAGAATTGTGTTCACAGGATGAGAGGGATCCATCCAAAAATGTTGAACAAGCAAGGGAGGTAGAATCTATTGAAAATGTTTTTACTGACAATCAAATTGGTTGTTCCTTTGAATCATTGTATTTTTAGTCCTCGACCATCGTGAAAGAAGATTCAATGTTGGGTCAAGGTGAATGTCCTCGTTCTCCTAAACTCTTGCTCTAATCAGTATTTAAATGCGGTTATTGAAGAACACTTAGATGACAAAAATGATCTTAAGCATTCTAACATTCCAATGAAACTAATTAGAGATGTAGATCTGCAATTGGAAGAAGAAACCTTAAGCCCTTATCTACAAATCGTACCTTATCAACATGAAAGATCAGATGTTTTTTATGAAAGTTTTGAATTGTCTATCCTATAGGAGGAAAATTTAGATGATTATATTATGTTGAAGAATTTATCACCAAAACAGAGTGAAAGTTTTAAGGAAAATGAAGAAGAATGTCTTGAGAATACCATTGTTAAATATCATAGCTCAAGATATTCTTTTCATGTGCTCATTTCTGATTCCTTTTACTCTTTATATCCCGATCTCTTCTTAGATTCTGGTGGACTTGATACTTTACCCATGGTATCTTACTCTTTGCCATCACAATCAAATCTTTTCGATATGCCAAAATTTGGTGAAATTAATTCCAAACATAGCATTTATGAAGTTGGATTTGATGCTCTTTCACTTTTGTCACTCACATGGAAAAATGACATGTTGCAAGACGATTTTACATGATTTATTGTTGAAAAAGACAATGCACTCATCCTTATGGAGATCAAATATTCTACATTGCATATTCGTTCTTTGATTAGTTCGAATTTTAATGTTTATCCTTCACATTTTGAAACAATCAATATCATCAAAGGAAGCATTCAAACCAATAATCTAACTGATGTCATGAATCCTCTTATGATGTGTTCCCCATTGATATATCCATTTCATCAAATTCATAGTTTGCATCCTAATTTTTATGATAGGATCTTAGATTGGCTTGAAGATTCGTATATGAAAAATCTGCATAATAAAGATAAAGTTGTGCTTACTTTGTTTTTACCTAAATATCTAGGAAGTAAGCATAACATGATTCTCTTAGATTCTTCATGTGAAGAAATTGATGAACACTTGGAGAATTGTCAGGAGGATGGGGCACTTCAGCCTTGGTTAATGGTTATGTCAGGTCCCTATAATAATGACAAGTTTTCCAAACTTACTTACATTCTTACATGCCATTATGACTCATGGTTATATCAGGTCCCTATAATAATGACAAGTTTTCCAAACTTACTTACATTCTTACATGCCATTATGACTCATATCACGACTAGATTGCAGAATGGTTGGAGGTTTCATACATCAAGAAGTTTCAAAAGAATGGTAAGGTCATGCTTGTTTTGTTTTTAAAAGAATATATAGGAGGTAAGCATGACATATTTCTTTTTCATCTACAAATACTACATTCTTTTATTCTGATTTTCAATTTTCTATGTCGTGCAGGATTGAAGATGCTCTTATGGCTGCATTGGAAATATGATTTTACTTAGCGTTTTGATCTATTTAGTAGTTAGAGTAGGTTTAGGAGTAGGTTTTCCTTTAGTTTTATTTATCAATATTTCTTTGTGTAATAATGCAGTTATGAACACAAGCGGGCACACCAAGAGAACCATAATATGAATGTTGTCAGGGAAGTCCACTTTAAATCTTTTTCTCTCTGCTTTTCATTGAATATTTCTTTTCGAAAACGTAGTATCATCATGAAAATTTTAAATGGAAAGTAAAGAGATAAGTAAATTTGAACTATCAATTCAACCCTGACCCAAGGTGCCATTAGTAGGACTGCACTCATCTTAGTAAGGATTTTTCTATTTTCTTTTAGTCTATTTTGTTTTTAATAATAATGTTGGGTCAAAGTAGCATCTCATGCATCACTATATTAAGAAAAGAACTTGCTCGCACATGATATTTTATATGATTTAGTTATTCCTTTATTTTACAGCAAGATGCTAGTGGATACAAAAACTCAAGTTTATCTTTGGCCAAAATCCTTTCCTGAAAAGTTTTCTTTTGTTGTTTTGATTTTGTGTACTTCTGATTTTGAATCCCATTAATAAAATTTGATTTGCTTTGTTGTGTGTTTCTTGTTTTCTTTGATTGCTTTGAATGAGTTTTCTTCTTATCTTTCTTTTTGAATCAATATATTTCTGATCAAAGAGTTATTGTCGAAGGAAGCATTTATTTTAAGACT
>JASDQU010370453.1:107865-122064 GCA_032191745.1 Picea mariana | reverse complement strand
TTAGTATAAATAAGGGTCAAGGGTATGAAAACCCTAGCTTGGAGATTATTGTAACAGAGCGCTGCTCAACTGGAGGTTTCCCCCTCGAAGAGGCCCGTGAACATTGCTTTCTAAATCAAAGTGTTATTTATGTTGTTGTTCTTATATCATTTATGTGTTATTGTGGAGATTATGTTGGTTATATTACTGTTATTCTGCCATTTCTAGCATTTTATTGTTGTTCTGCATACTTTTTATATCTGGTATATTACACTAACATAGATGGGAAGAGGAGCAAATGGAGTGCCAAAATTTTGCAATTTGACCTTGAAATGAAGCCCACTAAGTTGGTGAAAGGCCAAGGTTTAGCTAGGTTGTTGACATAATCAAATTGCAAAGAACTGGGGGTTAATCTTATGAACCTAAACTCAAAAAATTAGCAAGTTGATTTTGCTGACAAAAGCTCTCATATAAGCCCCAACTTGGCAGAATGTACTTGGTATAAAGACATCATTTATTTTCTGCAAACATTGCTGCCTCCTCATGGTTTAGAGAAGAACAAGGTAAGAGATTTGAAGTTGATAGCAATCAGATATTGTCCCCACAGTATTTCAAAACCAAATTTTTCTAGGATTCTTTGATACCCATCTTGGTGCGCAAGGTATGGAAATTATTTTTGAAATCCGGTATTGTTTGTCCCCTCTCTTGCCGCAGTTTTTTCCATCTCATGTATCGTTCATCATAATTACCAACAAGTTAATATTGCTCCTTGACCACATCCACAAAAAAATCCCAAGTGGGCTCAGCCCCATATATTCCAAACTCCTCTACGGTGATTTTCTCCTAGTAAGTTTCCCACCAATGTTTGACATGGGGGAGAGCCTTATGGAGTTTGAGGGTGATCTTTTCTCTGTCAGAAAAATTGTGAACAAAGAAATAACCTTCTAGCAAATTTAACCATTTTTCTAGGGCATCCACATCGATCTGACCTTCAAATACAAGAATATCAAAATTCACTTGTACCTTGAAAGGGGAGGTTCCACCAAAGTGGCCTCTTGATGAAAACGCACATGTTTTTATCGGCGAGCGTTGAAGGATGTGGGAAAAATTCTCCATCGTTTCGTTCAACTTTCGCATGAGAGCTTGCTCGAGCAACAGATTAATAGGATCTTTTTCCCTATAATTTTTATTTTATTCCTCAATGGAGGGTTTCTTTGGTGTGCGAGAGCGATTGTCCTCAATAGAGACAAGATAGAGACCCAACTTTCTATACCTGGACCTTGTCGAGGACATGCACTGAAAAAAAAAGATTAAGAGTAGTCTGCTCTGATACCAGTGATCCAGATTATTTTTAGCACAAAATGAGAGCGGAGATAAAATAAAGAAATGTACAGATATATATCAAATATCCAATAATATGATAGAATATATCGGATATAACACAGAGATACAATAATACACAATTTCTATTAATGAGTGAAATGTACAGAACTGTAAAAATACAGGGTGAGTGAATGAACTCGCTAGAATGGTGGCAGTTTATCTCTGAGAAGAGATCTGATGGATACGCCCATTCACAATAATATGGTTACAATGAGGCTCTAAAGGCCTTTTTAACATAAACAAAATCCAAAACCCTAACCCCGGAATATGAAAAGCCAACAATTTTGTGGACCTCGTTTTGGGTAGTTTGGTGTATCAACTTCCCTGGGGCGTAACTTTGGCATATGACCTATGTTTGGGTCACACGATAGCTCGTTGGAAAGGTATCATTGAGGAGATTCATTTTGGGTCATCAATGAGATTTATTAGCTAATGTTGAGGTGCTCGATCCCAAAAAAAAAATCATTTAGGCCCTCAAAATAGCACCAGAAGTTTAGGAACCGAAAAACTGCTAAAACTAGTAAATTGTCGTAAGACTGTTTTGAACCAGTTAGAACAGGTGGGTGGCCACCAAAATCCACCTGGATAAAAGGTTCTAAAGGATAGGGTTTGAGTGGTATAAAATGATGTGATTGAACTTTGGGGGCTTTGATCCTCATGGCGTCTTAAAAAATGGACATTTTCTTACCATTTTGTAGAAACATGTCCATTTAAGTGAGTATGTTTAATAGACACACTCTGGCCATATATTCAATTATTAGTAATTATAAATATTCATTATAGAGTGGGCCTTTCTCCCTGCACTAGGTTTCCTTTATGTATTTGTATATTCATAATATGATGAGAATTATTAAGTTATTGTTTCTTTTGTAACAAGTACATTATTAGTCTCTGTCGAAGGCATAGAGAGACTATAACAATCGATAATTGTTGACTTCATATTAATATGTCCTTTGACTATAAACTTTTTCATCATCTCCATTGTTCGAACTATAGAACTAAATACATTATTTTTTATATAATAAAAAAAAACCTTATATGTCATCATCTCATTAGAGAATAGATTTGAAGTCTTATTGCTAGCTTCTCTATTCCTAATGCGTTTTAATTCATGAATATCTTGGATTCACATGCATATATTTTCTTATGCATTGCTCAAAGGTGGATTAATTCTAGTATTAGTTTGAATGTTTGTCTTAGCATTTTTTGCTAGCTAAATTTATCCTAAGTTTCGTTAATTATAAATATTATTATGTTTGTTGTTGCGGTGTCCACCAACTATAGTTGCACTATCCAGCTGTAGTTTGGATGCAGGATCCCTTAGCATGCGGTAAGGAAGCTCCATCCAGTTGTAATTTGCATGCATGATCCTTCGAGCTATTAAAGAAAAAGGAGAAACTAAGAAATGAAAGCATGTCCTCTGCAACAGGGATCCTTTTTCGCATCCCCCTTCCTGTCCTAGTAGCCATTGCTATGGCGATCGACCAGTTTATGATTGCCTTTCTCCTCTTCTCGTTTGGTTTTCTACTCTTTTTCATTACAATAAATCGAAGCAATCGACCATACCAAGGTCCTACGATATATCCTGTAATTGGTATTTTGAGGGAATTTTTCAACAATAGGGATAGATCTCTAGAATGGAGAAGAGATGTTCTTTCCAGCACTTGTTCCCAAACATTTATGATCCATCACCCAAGAGGCGTTTGAGGCTTTATCATTGCAAATCCCTCCAACGTGGTGCATATTCTGAGATCCAATTTTCAGAATTACCCCAAGGGAGAACAATTCAGTTCCGTTCTCCACAATTTCATGGGCAGGGGGATCTTCAGCACAGATGGGGAACTATGAAAGATTCAGACAAAGGCTGCAATCTATGAATTCAATACCAAGTTTCTCTGGAACTTCATGGTCAAGGTTTTTCAGTGGAAAATTACATCTCAGATTACTCCCCCAGGGGACGTCTCCTTAAATCCCTCATCCTCTATTTCTTCAAAGGGAGGGTGGTTTCAATGCCAAGAATTTCGTCTTTGAGGAAGAACGAGTTTACATTCCCATGCCAACTTTTCAAAGTGACATGGTGGTCGTAGGGGAACCTGTGGCTGGATTGAATCCTTCGATTTGAGGAATACAATGGACTGGACTTGGGAAGGTCAAATGCATGTTTTAGTATCAACAATTGCCTAAGAATCATTTCAAAATCACACTTCAAGTACCTTCAACAGGGCATAATGAACACGAATTAGGCCTACCGAAGAAAATGTGAAAAGAACCCGCTCTTTGACTCACTTTGGGAAGATAGACTCTGGCATATTAAGGATAATCACTAGCAAGTAGTCCTCTTTCTAGCCCTGTTGTTGGTTCAAAGGAAAGAGAGTTAGAAGGCTAAAAGAGAACAACAACTTCTTTTACTGGTCTTGCCTTGGACCAATACCATCATGAATGTTTGTCTTTTAGGATCCTGACCTCAGAACCAGGACGATGTTGATGGGACCTAGATCCATTTAACTCAACAGCAGGAACCAAACCCGCCACCGAGGCCCAATTAGAATCTATAGTGTTTAATAGTGGAATGGTTCTCCAGATCTTGCGATCCAGCCAATTAATCGGTGGGCTTTATGTTTTCTTGCGAAGGCGTCTCCTTCAGTTTGGACTTTCTTTTTTTGTATTTTTCTCTTAGGTGGGATCGATATAAGATGGAATTAGATATAAACCAACTAGGTAAAAAAATAGGAACAAGTTTAAATAATGGAGAAGAAGCTGAGCTTCGGATAACCCTTTACTCTAGCATGCAGGTGGTTATCGTGTACTACAGGCCTAGTACTAATACGTTAACCATGTGAGTATACCAATTACTGATTGAGATACAAATTATCAGAAAGAAAACATACACGTGATATACGATGGCAGGTAAAATAATTCAGTCCACTCTAATCATCAATCACATAGTAACACAAAGATTTATTTTTTATCATTAAAGAAAGAACAATAAAACATTGCATCAGATAACTTATCAATAGATTTAGTATCTCTTACTCATTATAGCATCCATTCATGAGACAAAATAATAAATAGTTCTTCTCCACATCCAATCATGCACACATTTGATGAAAACACAAACTTGTCTCTGGTCCAAAAGGACTTCTCAATTCAAAGCAACTCCAAAAGATTTCTTAACAAAACCAAAAATGAGAGTTTCTTGCAACAACCATCGAACTTTCACTAATCGGTCGATGATCTTATTTATAACATAAATTTAACTAAAAGTAAAAACTAAAGTGTAGATAAGTAAACAAAATTCTCCACATGGCATTCTCTCCTATCAGTTTTCTAAGAGTCATCTCAAGATATCACTGAAGAGGGTGACTCTTCTCATACTCTGACCACTTGATGAACAAATCCTTCCAGCTGTTGGCGTATGGGAATTCATGTTGTTCCATCGGGGCCGAGTGAATCTATCTTATCTCTACTACATGTGCATGATACTTGACTAGACTGTTGCTTAATTGTTGCAGCATAGCCCGAGCTTTGATCGTGTGCTCCATAAATTGTCGCACCTGACCTAGTGCCATGTCTGTCACCTTTGATATTTCTTCGGCCCATTGACGAGTTTTTCTCTATGTGTGACTTGACTATGTCACACAATTCGACAAATTCATCGGGTGTGCCAGACTTGGGGATTCCAATGTATTTTATTTATTGATTTATCTTGGTCCAGTTTCTCTTGCACTTGACCCATTTCTCTTGGATTTCTCGGTGAGGTTCCTGAGCCATTTTTGCCCAATAATCGGAGGCATCTTTCCTTGAATCAATCAAAAAAATAAAATCCTTTAGAGACAGTGTATAAACCAATACTAGGTAAAATACATGTATGAAGTGTAAGAATGAAACATCCAAACTGGTACATACCTGTAAAGCTCGCTAAACCTGGTTATTTTATACTCACGGGATCTCTCCAGCTTTCAAGTTGCTTTCTTCGCTTCTGTTAGCATCATCATTTTTCTCTATTTATGGCAGGTCTTATTCAGGTCACATCTGTGATCCACATCATGAAAGACCGAGTATAGAATAACATGAGAGTCAAAGTCAAGATAGTGGTCGGTTGGCCTTTGGAGTTGGGAAAGGATGTCAGAGTCAAACATGTGTTAAGAGTATGAGTATGTTCCAAAAAAGTCAGGTCCTGTCATAAGGGAAGTCATTAGGTGTCTCAGGTCAAGGCAAGTTGTTTAAACAGAAGTCGCGTCGGCAAGTGCAACAACCATCATCAGCTCATCATGAAGGCTGGAAGAATGAAAAATCACAACGCTCATATCACATACACCCTGCAATTCCTATCAGTTGTACATCACATTTCCTGGAACATACTCGTCGTGCAAATGTGCCACAAAAAATCTTTACTTCGCTTCAGAACATCCAGTCACTATGAATTCAGTGTTCCCTGGCACGTTTCTACATATTTCCCACTCTGTTATAAATTATGGATGTTCTACATGCACTCTACTTACCATCTGATGTTGTTCATTGTTAGTAGTTTGTCTCGTGATCCCATATTGATCAAGTTTTCCACCTCGGGCCCTCACCAATTCTTTCGCGCATAAGACATATATTTTTTGCACCATGGGAACCCCTCAAAACAAAATAAAGGGAACATGAAGCAGAAAAAGTGCCAGGCCTGAGACCCAAACCGATTTGGATTTTTTCCTACTCGCAGCGGGCATCCCTGAGGTTTCAAAGGGAGATTCCCATATGCTCACGGAAAAGTTGATATCACACTGTGAGAAGGCCAAAGTGGAAGGAGTTGTGCCGGAAGGAAATACGTTGGAAGACGTTCCTCCCCAATAGTCGATACCCCGAAGAAGGGGCAGGCCAAGGAAGAACAAGGAAGCTGGGGAAACCCAAGTCCCAAGCAAGCTGCATGAAATATTGGTTGTCGAGGAATTACTTATGCGCATTGTTCGGGTAGAGCCTATAAAAGGCACAAGTTAGGAAAGAGGGAGAAGAACAAGGAGGATAGATGCCAAAAAACCTAACTTTTGAGAACTGACTCAGCAGCTGAAACAGGCACAACTCGCCATTGCCTAACTCTACGAGGAAAGCAGAGAATTAAGACAAAAGTTGGCAGGAAAGACCCTTGAGGTGTCAGCATCACAAGGCTGAAAAGGGAATGTGACGTGGCTCAAGAGATAGCTCTGGGAAGCGTAGGATACAATCGTGTAGCTATGTGAAGCACAAAGGACGTCAGAAGAATAAAATGCGACACATCACCACCCCTATGATGAGACCTGTTGATGACCAATAAACAAGTGGTTATGACATGGTCGTACATAGTTGTTTTCATTTTTGGTAAAAAGGTCATATGAAAGGTCATTGAATAGAGGAAGGCTTGTTTCCTAGATTTTAGGGATAGTAGCTAGAGAGAAGGGTAGCCCCAAGCGGTGCCTTACCCTATATATTTCATGTTTTCAATGTAAATCAGGTTGGTTGACCAAATAGTGCAGACAATGTCTATTGTATGAAATTTGAGCTCGATTGAAATCTCAGATGTCCTGAAACTTTGATGAAAGGATTCTAGTTGTAGAAATTGGATGTATTGTTTCCTTTCTTTGTGTGTGTATTTCTTGTGTTCTTTTTCCATATCTTTTCCTGTCTAATTCAGAACGTATTTTTCAAGCCTGGGATTCACTTTGCAACACCCCTTGTTCGCACCATTCAGACAAACCATATTCCTTCCCAGTTAAATCTGAACTCATCCTGAGTGGTGCTCCAAGTTTCTTTGTATGTATTTCTCCTTGCCCCACAATGATCTTACACTGAAGACTATTACTCGCCTAGACGACAAGGTATCGGGGGTCAGCAATCAGGAACAACACTATCACTAGTTTTCCTCTGGATTAGCTTCCTCAAAACTCCTGATGCCGAAACATTTTTGAAGTTGGCAATCTGAGAAATGATTTTAGCGTGCTTCGAATTTTCCTCACGATTTGGTCTTCTCTGATTTCTCTAGGCGCATCAGGTATCGAATATCGACAATATCATTTCTTTCTTCGTTAATGTTTACTCTCTTCGCCTTTTACCTATGCCGAAGGGGATTGGTTATCGGCAATATCCTTGTGTGATGTTTGTTGCGAAAGAAAACTTCCTTTTCCTAATGCCAGTAAAAATCGATGCTTGAAGACTGTTTTGAGCTAGTTAGAATAGGTGGGTGGCCACCAAACTCTAGCTGGATCAAAGGGTCTAAAGGCTAGGGTTTGAGTGGTATAAAATGATGTGATTGAACTTTGGGGGGTTTGATCCTCATGGTGTCTTAAAAAATGGACATTTTCTTACCATTTTGTAGAAACCTGTCCATTTAAGTGAGTATGTTTAATAGACACAATATGGCCATCTATTCAATTATTAGTAATTATAAATATTCATTATAGAGTGGGCCTTTCTCCCTGCACTAGGTTTCCTGTATGTATTTGTATATTCATAGTATGATGAGAATTATTAAGTTATTGTTTCTTTTGTAACAAGTACATTATTAGTCTCTGTCGAAGGCGTAGATGGACTATAACAATCGATAATTGTTGACTTCATATTAATATCTTCTTTGACTATAAACTTTTGCATCATCTCTATTGTTCGAACTATAGAACTAAATACATTATTTTATATAATAAAAAAAACCGTATATGTCATTATCTCATTGGAGAATAGATTCGAAGTCTTATTTCCTGCTTTGTTATTCCCAATGCGCTTTAATTCATGAATATCTTGGATTAACACGCATATATTTTCTTATGCATTGCTCAAAGGTGGATTAATTCTAGAATTAGTTTGAATGTTTGTCTTAGCATTTTCTGCTAGCTAAATTTATCCTAAGTTTCGTTAATTATAAATATTATTATGTTTTTTGTTGCAGTGTCCACCAATTATAGCTACACTATCCAGCTGTAGTTTGGATGCAGGATCCCTTAGCGCGCGGTATGGCTGCTCCATCTAGTTGTAATTTTCATGCTTGATTCATCAAGCTATTAAAGAAAAAGGATCAACTAAGAAATGGAAGCATGTCCTCTGCAACTGGGAGCCTTTTCTGAATCCCCCTTCCTATCCTAGTAGCCATTGTTATGATGATCGACCAGTTTCTACTCGCATTTTCCCTCTTGTTGCTTGGTTTGCTACTCTTTTTCATTACAATAAATCGAAGCAATCGACCATACCAAGCTCCTACAATATACCCTATATTTGGTATTTTGTGGGAATTTTTCAAGAACAGGGACAGATCTTTGGAATGGAGAAGAGATGTTCTTTTCAGCACCCCTTCCAAAACATTTATCATCCATTGCCCAAGAGGTTTTTGAGGCTTTATCACTACAAATCCCTCCAACATGGAGCATATTTTGAGGTCCAATTTTCAGAATTACCTCAAGGGAGAACGATTCAATTTCATTCTCCACAATTTCCTGGGCAGGGGGATCTTCAACACGGATGGGGAACTATGGAAGATGCAGACAAAGGCTGCAAGCTATGAATTCAATACCAAGTCTCTCTAGAACTTCCTGGTCAAGGTTTTTCAGTGGGAAATTACATCCTAGGTTACTCCCCTAGGAGACATGTCCTTAAAGCCCTCATCCTCTAGTTCTTCAAAGGGAGGGTGGTTTCAATGCCAGGAATTTCCTCTTTGAGGAAGAACGAGCTTACATTCCCATTCTAACTGTTCAAGGTGACATGGTGGTCAAAGGGAAACCTGTGGTTGGATTTAATCCTTCGAGTTGAGATATACAATGGACTGGACTTGGGAAGGTCAAATGCACATTTTAGTATCAACAATCGACTAAGAATCCTTTCAAAATCACACGTCAAGTACCTTCAACAGGGCATAATGAACACGAATCAGGCCGACAGGAGAAAATGTGAAGAGAACCCACTCTTTGACTCACTTTAGGAAGATTGACTCTCGCATATTAAGGATAATCATTAGCAAGTAGTCCTCTTTCTAGCCTTGTTGTTGGTTCAAAAGAAAGAGAGTAAGAAGGATAAAAGAGAACAAAAGCTTCTTTTATTGGTCTTGCCTTGGACGAATACCATCATGATTTTTTGTCTTTTATGATCCTAACCTCAGAACCAGGACGATATTGATGGGTCCTAGATCCCTTTAACTCAATAGCAGGAACCAAACCTGCCACCGAGGCCCAATTAGACTTTGTAAGGATTAATAGTGGAATGGTTCTCCAGATCTTGCGATTAGGCCAATTAATCGATGGGATTTATGTTTTCTTGTGAAGGCGTCTCCTTCAGTTTGGAATTTCTCTTTTTGTATTTTTCTCTTAGTTGGGACCGATATAAGATGGAAGTCGGTATAAACCAACTAGGTAACAAAATAGGAACAAGTTTAACTAATGGAGAAGAAGATGATCTTGGGATAATCCTTTACTCTAGCATGCAGGAAGTGATCATCTATTAAAGGCTTAGTACTGATATGTTAACCATGTGAGTATACTAATTAGTGACTGAGATACAAATTATCAGAAAGAAAACATACATGTGATAAATGATGGTAGGTAAAATAAGTCACTCCACTCTAATCATCAATCACATAGTAACACAAAAATTTATTTTTCATCATTAAAGAAAGAACTATAAAACATTGCATCAGATAACTTATCAATAGATTTAGTATCTCTTACTCATTAAAACATGCATTCATGAGATGAAATAAGAAATAGTTCTTCTCCACATCCAATCATGCACGCATTTGATGAAAACACAAACTTGTCTTTGGTCCAAAAGGACTTCTCAATTCAAGGTAGTGCCAAAATAGTTCTTAACAAAACCAAAAATGAGAGTTTCTTGCAACAACCATTGAACTTTCACTAATCAGTCAATGATCTTATTTATAACATAAATTTAACTAAAAGTAACAACTAAAGTGTAGCTAAGTAAACAAAATTCACCACATGGCATTCTCTCCTATCAGTTTTCTAAGAGTCATCTCAAGATATCACTAAAGAGGGTGACTCTTCTCTTACTTCGGCCACTTGATGAACAGATCCTCGTAGGTGTTAGCATATGGGAATTCATGTTGTTACATCAGGGCCGAGTGAATATCTCTTATCTCTATCGTATGTGCTTGATACTTGACTAGACTGACACTTAATTGTTGCAGCATAGCCTGAGCTTTGATCGTGTGCTCCATAAACTGTCGCACCTGACCTAGCGCCATGTCTGTCACCTATGCTATTTCTTCGACCCATTGATGAGTTTTTCTCTATGTGTGACTTGACTATGTCACGCAAGTCAACAAATTCATCGGGTGTGCCAGACTCAGGGAGTCTGATGTCTTTTATTTCTTGATTGATCTTGGTCCAGTTTCTCTCGCACTTGGCCCGTTTCTCTTACATTTCTTGGTGAGGTTCCTGAGCCATTTTTTCCCAATACTCGGAGGCATCTTTCCTGCAATCAATCCAAAAAATAGAATCCTTTAGAGACTACGTATAGAGAAATACTAGGTAAAATACATGTATGAAGTGTAAGCATGAAACATCCAGATTGGTACATACCAGTAAAGTTTGCTAAACCTAGTTATTTGATACTCATGGGATCTCTGCAGCTTTTGACTTTCTTTCTTCACTTCTGTTAGCATCACCATTTTTCTCTATTTAGGGCGGGTCTTATTCGGGTCATGTCTATGCACCACATCATGAAATATCGGGTACAGAATAACATGCGATTCGAAGTCAATCCAATGGTCAGTTGGCCCTTGGAGTTGGGAAAGGATGTCAGAGTCAAACATGTGTTAAGAGTATGAGTATTTTCCAAAAAAGTTGGGTCCTATCATAAGGGAAGTCGTTAGCTGTCTCAGGTCAAGGCAATTTTTTTAAACAGAAGTCACGTTAGCAAGTGAAACAACCATCATCAACTCATCATGAAAGTTGGAAGAATGAAAAATCATAGCACTCGTATCACATACGCCCTGAAATTCCTATCAGTTGTACCTCACATGCCTTGGAACGTACTCATTGTGTGGATGTGCCACATAAAATATTTACTTCACTTCAAAACATCCAGTCGCTATGACTTCAATGTTCCCTGACACGTTTCCACCAACTGTCCACTCTGTTATAAATTTTGGATGTTCTGTATGCATTCTACTTACCATCTGAGCTTCTGCATTGTTGGTAGTTCGTCTCGTGAGCCCATATTGATCAAGTTTTCCACCTTTGGCCCTCACCAAGTCTTTCATGCATAATACATATACATGTTTCACCATGGGAACCCCTCAAAACATAAGAAAGGGCACGCGAAGCAGCAAAAGCACCAGGCATGAGCTCCAAACCGATTGGGATTCGCTCCTACTCACAATGGGCATCCACGAGGTTTCAATGGAAGATTCCCATCTGCGCAGGAAAATGATGATATCACACCGTGAGAAGGCCGAAGTGGAAGGAGTTGTGCTGGAAGGAAATACGTTGGAAGACGTGCCTCCCCAATAGTCTATACCCCAGAGAAGGGGCAGGCCAAGGAAGAACAAAGAAGCTGGGGAAACCCAAGTCCCAAGTGAGCCGCGCGCAATATCGGTTGTCGAGGAATTACTTATGCGCATTGTTCGACTAGATCCTGTCAAAGGAACAAGTCGGGAAAGAGGGAGAAAAACTAGGAGGACAGATGCCACAGAACCTAACATTTGAGAATTGACTCAGCAGCTGAAACAGGCACAACTCGCCATTGCCGAACTCTACCAGGAAAATAGAGAATTAAGATGACAGTTGGCAGCAAAGACCCTTGAGGTGTCAGCATCAAAAAGCCATGAAGGGAATGTGGCATGACTCAAGAGACATCTTCGGGAAGCGCATGATACAATCATGCAGCTGCGTGAAGCACAAAGGACCTCGGAAGAATAAAATGTGACCCATCACCACCCTTATGACGAGACCTGTTGATGACCAAGAAACAAGCGGTTATGACATGGTCGTACACAGTTGTTTTCAATTTTGGTAAAAAGGTCATACTAAATTCCATTGAATAGAGGAAGGCTTGTTTCCTAGATTCTAGGGATAGTAGCTAGAGAGAAGGCAAGCGCCAAGCGACACCTTCTCCTATATATTTCATGTTTTCAATGTAAATCAGGTTGGTTGGCCAAATAGTGGAGACAGTGTTTATTGTATGAAATTTGAGTTCGATCGAAATCTAATGAAAATGTCCTAAAACTTTGATGAAAGGATTCTAGTTGTAGCAATTAGATGTATTTTTTCCTTTCTTTGCGTATGTATTTCCTGTGTTCTTTGTCCATATCTTCTCCTATCTAATTTGAAACGTATTTTTCGAGCCTGGGATTCGCTACGCAGTGCCCCTTGTTTGTGTCATTCACACAAATCGTATTCCCTCCCAGTTAACTCCAAACTCATCCTGAGTGGTGCTCCAAGGTTCTTTGTATGTTTTTCTCCTCGCCACACAACAATCTTACACTAAAGACTATTACTCACCTAGCCGACAAGGTATTGGGGACCGACAATCGTGAACAACACTATCACTAGTTTTCCTGTGGATTAGCTTCCTCAAAAATCCCGATGCCGAAACTTTTCAGAAGTCGGCGATCTGAAAAAATCTTTTAGCATGGTCTGAATGTTCCTCGCGATTTGGTCTTCTCCGATTTCGCTACGCGCGTCGGGTATTGACTATGGGAAATATTATTTCTTTCTTCATTAGGTTTACTCTTTTCATCTTTTACAGATGACGAAGGGGATTGGTTATCGGTGATATCCTTGTGTGATGTTTTTCGCGAAAGAAAAATTCCTTTTCCTGATGCTGGTAAAAATCAGGGCTCGACGACTGTAGTTATTTTTTTTTGAGTGATTTTCTTTCATCTTTTAATTCCTTTCGATGTTGAATTTGGGTGCATCGGGTGAAATTTTTTGGTTGTTGATTCTTTATTTAAAAGTTAATCCTTTTAGGTCATGGGTTTTCATAGATTCAAGAAAACTTTGAAAGAATTAATGAGAGTCAAGATGATAAGAAAATGCAACATTTTTCATAATGAAGTCGAATTAGACAGTGAAAAAGATCAAGTGGTACCCAAAAAGTAAAATTTGATATAGGCGTTTTAGGGTCTGTTGAGTGCTCAACAAAGGCAAAAGCAGAATATTTGTTCCTCCTTCGGAATCGACTGATGCAAAAGCTGGTGGGGAACTTAACTGGCTTTAAATCAGAGCCTCTTTTACCCTTGAATTTGAAATTCTTTGGTTGATGCCTCCGTGTCTGCCTATGGGTTTTTCAACCTTTATTCCTCCTTCGTTTCCTGTAACCCTGACTCATGCCCTCTTTGAAAAAAATATAGTAAAGCATTCACTGGCACAGATCCTTAGTTATCTTTACTCACTTGCTACGGTGTTGCTCCGCTTCCATCAAGCGTCCATAGCCCCGACGGATATATCTGCATACCCTCTCCTAATGTTTACTTATTTGATACAGTTCATTTTATTTCGGAAGAATGCCCTGAGCGAGTGGGAGAGGAAGAAGTCTGTTATTTTTCAACATGAGATGGTCCAGCTGAATTCTTTGCTAGGTTTCTCTTAGAGGTACATTTATCCCATTCTAGATTACCATTTTTCCCTTAAGGTTTTACTGGACCACCAGGCAGACACTCATGCATTTCTCCAAAGTTGTTCATCTGCGCGGGTTAGATAGAGAGTCCCTCAAAACAACTGCAGGTTCCCCAACACTTCTCGTGTTGTATGTGAGCGACGAGTTAGGAAGAGAGTTTTCTATGTCACGCGATTTGAGGTCAACCTATTGTCTTGATAAACACAATCTTTCAAAATCTCATAAGCATGATCGCAAAAGACAAAACAAAAATATAAA
>JASDQU010370453.1:73128-86364 GCA_032191745.1 Picea mariana | reverse complement strand
GCTTGGCCATTTACTAGGAGAGCATCATATTCTCCCCTCATATTTTGTAGTCGATATGTGCCCAACACAATCTTTTCAGCCACCTGGAAAGGTCTGAGCCATAGATTCTGAAACTTAGAATGTTTGCCTTTAGGCTCATTTTCTCTCTCCCATTTTAGGACTAAGTCTCCTACTTCAAAATTATTCACTTTAGCCTTATGCTTGTCAAACCATCGGTTTATTATCTGTTGATGAGCTATGAAATTTGACTTAGCTTTTTCCCTCTCTTATTCTAACATGAGAAAGGTTTCAATTCTTTCTTGTATGACTGATGAGGGTTGTCATCTCGAATCCTGGGCAAGTTGAAGAGATGGAAGATATAGCTCGTTTGGGAGAATGTCTTTCTATCCATAAACCAGAAAGTATGGAGAATTCCCGATGGCTTCCTTTGGTGTGACTATCATCCCATAAAGTGTTATGGAGTGAGCTATGCCAATTCCTCTAGTTGTCCATGACTTTTTTCTTTAGTATCCTCACTAGGTTCTTATTAGTTGATTCAGCCACTCTGTTTCCCTGTGGATAATAGTTTGCAGAGTATTTGACTATGATTACCTTATCTAGAGAAAACTTTGTTAATAGTGTGCAGCATAAGTAAGTGGCGTTATAAAAAACAAGGACAAAATTCATACCGAACCTTGTGCTCAGATGTTGTTCTATGAATTGGATCACCACCTTTTCATTTACATGAGTCAGAGGGATGGCCTGTGCCCATTTTGTGAAATAATCTATGGCGGTTAGAATATATCTATGTTGTTTTGAGGAATTCAGTGTAATTTCTCCTATGATATCTAACCCCCATTACTCAAATGGCCTGGAAACGACCACTGGTTGGAGTGGGACAACTGCTCTCTTCTCCCTCCCAATGCTTATTTGACAAGTTTTACAATTTCTAGTGTATGTGTGAGTGTCCTTGAACAGGGTAGGACAATAATAGTCAGCTCTCAGTATCTTATGAGAAGTGGTTTTTACTGCGAAATTCCCACCTACGGGACCATAATTTAATTCCCTCAGAACTTTGTCTGCATCTTCGTGTTCAAGACATCTCAAAAGTACCCCATCATAATTAACCTGGAAGAGTACCAAGTTTATGAGGTGATATTGTGCGGATTTTAACCTGAAAGATATCCTTTCCCTAGGGTTTAGGTTTTCTGGACAAGTAACATGATGTAGGAGATAAGTCAACTTCTCATACGAGGACTCTTTTCCTGGGGAGACATATGATTCTTCACCACACCACAATGCCATTTCATTCTCCCATCCAGGGTCTTCATTTGTTTGGTCCTAAGCTTCAGCTGCCAGCTTGCATAACCCTTTTCCTTTAACCAATTTAGTAGGTTTTATATCCAAATCAAATTCTTGGAATACTGTCATCCAGTTCCCCCTTCTTTCCCCCATCTCTTGTTGAGTGAATAAGGATCAGACCGCAGAGTGAGGCACTATGAATTTGGTATGATTCTTTAGGATGTAAGATCTGAAATCTTTCACTTCTTTGTAAACCACATAAGCATGTTTGTCGATGGCAGGATAATTTAGTTCGACACCTTGGATATTAGTGCTCATGAATGACGCAAGAACCTTGTTGTTGTCATCATCCTTCTGAATCAATATTGTAGCTTACGATTGGTCGAAGGCGAAAGTATAGAGGAAAAAATATCTACCGAAATCGGGGCTTTGAAACACTGAAACCTGAGATATAATAGTCTTAATATTGTTGAAAGCATCATTTTGTTCATCATCCCACTTAAATTCAACATCTTTGTGAATCATTTTTTGTAATGGTATAACAGTCTCGGCGAAATTGGGGGTGAAGTTTCTTACAAAATTGATTTTCCCAAAGAAGGATTGCATTGCCTTTTTGTTGTGAGGTAGTGGGAGCTAAGTTATATCCTTGACCTGTTACAGGTCTATACAAATTCCTGCCTGGGATATAGTATGAACTAACAACTTACCCTCCTCAACACCAAAGATAACTTTCTTGGGGTTTAAAGATATATCGTATTTTCTACACCTTTCAAAAATCTTAGTTAAGTGTTGGATATGTTCCTCTATGTTGTTCGAATACACCGTTACATCGTTAGAATAAAATACTACACATATGTTAATCAGTCCTTGAAACGCTACGTCCATGGCCCTTTGGAATGTTGCTCCTACATTGATTAACCCAAAGGGAATGTGTTTATAGGCAAAGGTTCCCCACTTGGTTTGGAAGGTAGTTTTCAAACGGTCTTCCTCTAAAACCAGAACTTGGTTGTAACCTGAGAAACCATCCAGCAGGGAGAAAATCTTAGAGCTAGACATGGTCTGCAAAAGTTGCTCCATTGGTGGGACTGGGTAGTTGTCATTTTCTGAAGATTTGTTGAGGTTTTTGAAATCTACGCATAGGCGAATTGTGCCAGACTTTTTCCTCACATGAACCAAATTTACTACCCATGCAGAGTCTCTAACTTGAAAAATGATCTTGGCATTGAGTAGTTTCTTTAACTCTTGCCACATGAGAGGTTCCAGGGATGGATGATACTTCTGGAGATTTTTTTGAAAAGGTTTCACTTCGAGTTTTAATGGGATAGTGTGTTGAACAATACGAGTATCGTATGTTTTCAGATCCCGATAGGACCATGCGAAGACATCTTGATATTTTATGAAAAGTTTTAGATAGGCCTTCCTTTCCTCTTTAGATATTGTCTTACTGAGATTTACATTCTTGGGGTTTTCCAGGGTTCCTAGATTTCTAGTTTCATGCATGGGACAAGAGCTACCGGTCTTCGCGGTTTTTGACCCCTTAAATCATTCCCTCAGGTCAAAAAGGTTTTCTAAGTTGGCTATTCCCTTCGATGTCGTGTGAGACCTTGGTTTGTCAGTCGGTTGATCTGTATGAGATTAGATTTCCATTGAATTCTCCTGGAATACTTCATCGCAATAGCCAAGTCTCTGAAATTATCTTGGTTAGTCAAAAAGTTTATGATCTGTTCATCTCCTTCAAAGACCTTCCAATTAGAAATATTTTTGGGCACCGATGGTTTGTAGAGTAGCTCCACAGTGAACTGAGAGGCTTCATAATCTTCTAGAGGTGATATCCTTGAAGAAGCGGTGGCCAGAGAATCAACAAGAATGTTCTTTGCTTTGGGAATCATTGTAATGTTGAAAGCTTCAAAATGTTCTATTAGCCTGTGCACTTCCTGTTGGTAGTTCTTTAGGTGTGGATAATTGCAATGTATAGTATTCCTAACTTTTCTAACGATGATTTCAGAATATATGAAAACCTTAAACTCTTTGAAGTTTAAGTCTATGGCTTTCTTTATCCCCTGTACTATAGCTTCATACTCGACAGTGTTGTTTGTGCATTCGAACTCTAGTCTACAGGAAAGGAAATGTCATTTATCTTCTGGACCGATGAGGATGCACCCTGCCCTAGACCCTTCTAGCGATTTAGAGCCATCAATGTCTAAGATCCAAACTTGCAGGCAAAATCTATCAAATTCCCCTTTCTTATTACTCTCCTTTTTTACTCCCGTGAGTTTTGTGATATCTAACGTAGCTTCTTGGAAAAAGAGGGTTTCTTCAGCCATTGTCGGCAATTCCTCTCGAAAAATGATTTCAAAGTTTTGAGTAAGAGGGACATCAGATGAGAGAGGGGAGAATTTCCCGAATTAGGAATCACAGGAATAATTGCCTAGCATGGGGAAATCTGTCGATGAGAGTTCATTTAGGGTTTCTAGGTCAGTGACCGTATGTTTCAGATATCTTTCCCTATCAATTCTGATCATATTTTTGTGCCCCTTTAATGACAACCAAAGGTGAGCCCATTCTGTACTAAAGTATCTGTTTAACTTTTTAGACCAATCTCGACTTAATAAACCCATAAGCTTCTGGGATATCTACTACAATGATGTCAATAACTTGCACAAATTTAGGATGTGTCGCTATTATGATCATTACATTTTTGAGTTCTCCCATGACCTTCACCTGGGTTCTGTCAAGTTGTATTACATGTTTATCACTCTTAAGAGGGATTGCATTTAGTTTTTTGCAAATAGACAGTGGCATAACATTAGAGGATTCTCCTGAATCGACCAAATAGTTATGAAAGTTTCTATTAAATAATTCAAATGTTAAAAGGAAAGGTGGGACAAAAGGTTTTCCCTTCTTATGTTCAGAGAAAGCGTTCACAGTTGGTTTATTACCTAGATATGCGGGGATTAGATTTCTTCCTGGGTCAGTGCTCGTCACAGGACTTTCTACTGATTTCAAAGCCTGTAACATGATGTCTTTTTGCTGAAGGATTCTAAATATGTCCATAATTGATATATTAGCCTTCAACTTCTTCAAATATTCAACTATGTTGTAATCCATCTTGGGCAATTCTCGTGTATGGATATTAATAGGGTTTCTTCAAGGAGAAAAAGGTGATTTCAGATGATCGAGAGCTGGTCTTCATCCCGAAATTTGGGTCATGGTAAGGTCATTTGAGACAGGATGACCCCTTGTTTCGTTTTTTCACAACCAGGGCTTCTGTGGGTGGTTCCTGGACTTCACATAGGTCATCGGAAGGCATAGGTAGATCAAGGTCCCATATCAACATGGTTTTTTCTTCCGGTGGATCGGTCTCTTCTTGATCAACGATATTTATATTTGATCCTCTTGGTTGTTTGGTTAGGGATACCTCATCTAGAAATTGGTTGGCCATCAAATTCATGGCATGCACCCATTGAGGGCAATCCCTTTCAAAGTGGTTCTCCTGATGATAAGTGCAAAAAGAGTTAGATGCTACATTTCCCAGATCGATGTTTAAGTTGGCTGGGGGAGGTTCAATTTCTTTGAACGGTGGTTTCCTTTTAAATAAAGGCTTATAGGGAATTTGGCCTTGGTTTCCCTCCCCTGAACTTATCTTTATGTCTATGATTTAGTTTGATAGTTTTTTGACCATGCGTTGTAGGTCCTCTATGTCCCCACTTCCCTTTTCAAGAGCTTGTTCTATTTGTTTCCCTGGGGTCTGGTGAGAAATAGCCATCTCTTGGGGGAAGGTTGAACTTCTTTCTTAGCTAAGGAAACCTGACCTTCTTTGAATCCTTTCATTTGGAACTCTATCATTTTAACTTCTTAAAAATTCTCAGTGAGGGTTGGTTTGGCAGCCCTCTTTACAAACATGAAAATAGAAGCATTAGCATATAATTCGATTTGTAACTCCTGAGTAGGTTTAGCTTTGGGATGGAATTTATTTAAGATAGTGGTGAATCTTTGATTGAAGTCTTTAACCCTTTCCTTTGAACTCATGGTGGCGGCGAACAATTCAACCATCAAAGCTCATGTGGTAGATTTTTCTTCAAAATTGTCTAAGAAATCATTTTGAAACTTCGTCCAACTAGTTATAGATCCTACAGGAAAGTTAAAATACCACATGGAATCTAGATTCTCAAAAGTGTAGGGGAACAGCCTGCAAACTACGTCTTCATGTTGGACATTCATCAGTCTGATAGCTAGTATGAATTTCTTGATATGATATTCCGATAGTCTTGAGGTTTCAAGCTCGAATTTAGGAAGTAACTTCTCTAGGTGTTGGGGAAGATTATGTACTCGTCCAGGGATGGCCAAAGCATCTCTAGACAACCAAGGTTGATTATTCTATGGTGGGTTTCCCCTTTCTTCATCATGGTCTTTGTTGTCTTCCATATCTTCAGATCCTGAGTTAAACCCTTCTTCTTTCGAAAATTCGTCAGGCTCGGAGAAGTTATCAGCCGGTGTTTCATGGATTAGGTTAAGAGGATGTTCGATTTTGGTGAAGGAGAAATCTATCAGGTCTTCTACTATGTGGACAAAAACCTGTTCGGGTGACTCGACCACTGGTCTTCTTATTTATTTTCTATGAGGAAGTAGTGGAGCTAAGGGCATCACACCGATCTGATGGGCGTATTCTCTTGTGATTCTTATGAATTGATTCAATTCCTTGTGAGGAAGAGCATAAGGTATATTAGGGAACAAGTGTTCTTCCTCGGGTTGGGGTGAGTTACTCATTTCAGGAGTAGCCAGTGTGTGTGGGTTGTCTTGGGAACGACTAGCCATACATGTGGGTTGCTCTGAATATATAGACTGTCTAGAATATTATGTGAAATATATATTCACCATTCATTCTCAGGACCTCCTTCCAGTTCCAATTCTATTGATGGGTCCTAGATCCCTTTAACTCAAAAGCAGGAACCAAACCTGCCACCAAGGCCCAATTAGAATCTGCAGTGTTTAATAATGGAATGGTTCTCTAGATCTTGCGATCCGGCCAATTAATCGATGGGCTTTACATTCTCTTGTGAAAGCCTCTCCTTCAGTTTGGACTTTCTCTTTTTGTATTTTTCTCTTAGGTGGGACCGATATAATATGGAAGCTGGTATAAACCAACTAGGTAACAAAATAGGAACAAGTTTAACTACTAGAGAAGAAGATTATCTTGGGGTAACCCTTTACTTTAGTATGCAGGCAGTGATTGTCTACCATAGGCCTAGCACTAATACGTTAACCATGTGAGTATACCAATTACTGACTGAGATACAAATTATCAGAAAGAAAACATACATGTGATAAATGATGGTAGGTAAGATAATTCCCTCCACTCTAATCATCAATCACATAGTAACACAAAGATTTGTTTTTCATTATTAAAGAAATACCTATAAAACATTGCATCAAATAACTTATCAATAGATTTAGTAGCTCTTACTCATTACAACATCCATTCATGAGACAAAATAATAAATAGTTATTCTCCACATCTAATCATTCATGCATTTGATGAAAACACAAACTTGTCTCTAGTCCAAAAGGACTTATCAATTCAAGGCAGCTCCGAAATAGTTCTTAACAAAACCAAAAATGAGAGTTTCTTGCAACAACCATTGACCTTTCACTAATCGGTTGATGCTCTTATTTATAGCATAAATTTAACTAAAAGCAACAACTAAAGTGCATATAAGTAAACAAAATTCGCCACATGGCATTCTCACCTATTAGTTTTCTAAGAGTCATCTCAAAATATCAACGTAGAGGGTGACTCCTCTAATACTTCAACCACTTGATGAAAATATCCTTGCAGGTGTTGGCGTATGGGAATTCATTTTGTTCCATCGGGGTGAGTGAATCTCTATTATCTCTATTTCATGTGCCCGATACTTGACTAGATTGGCACTTAACTGTTGCAGCATAGCCCGAGATTTGATTGTGTGAACTCCATAAACTGTCACAGTTGACTTGGCGCCATATGTGTCACCTTTGTTATTTCTTCGGCCTATTGATGAGTTTTTCTCCTTGTGTGACTTGACTATGCCGCGCAAGTCAACAAAGTCATCAGGTGTGCCATACTCGGGGAGTCCAATGTCTTTTATTTCTTGATTGATCTTGGTCCAGTTTCTCTCGCACTTGACCCATTTCTCTTGGATTTCTCGGTGAGGTTCCCAAGCCATTTTTGCTCAATACTCAGAGGCATCTTTCCTGCAATCAATAAAAAAGAAAAGCCTTTAGAGACTGCGTATAGAGAAATAATGGATAAAATACATGTATGAAGTGTAAGCATGAAACATCCAGACTAGTACATACCTGTAAAGCTTGCTAAACCTGGTTATTTGATACTCACAAGATCTCTGCAGCTTTCGAGTTGCTTACTTTGCTTCTATTAGCGCCGTCATTTTTCTCTAATTAGGGTGGGTCTTATTCGGGTCACGTCCATGCACCACAGCATGAAAGATCGCGTACGGAATAACATGAGATTCGAAGTCAATCCAGTGGTTGGTTGGCTCTTGGAGTCAGAAAAGGATGTCAGAGTCAAACATGTGTTAAGAGTACGAGTCTGTTTCAAAAAAGTTGGGTCATGTCATAAAGGAAGTCGTTAGGTGTCTCAGGTCGAGGCAATTTGTTTAAATAGAATTCACATACGCAAGTGCAACAACCATCATCAGCTCATCATGAAGGCGGGGATGATTTTAGGGGCTAAATTTCGCTCATGGGCTAATTTTCCATGGTTTTTCCAAAAACGAGATTCGCTATTTTAAAAATGATTTGCCCAAATTCTATAGGATAAAATTATTTTACCTTAAAAATCGCCAAAATTTTATAAAAACTATATAAAATACTTAGAAATTTAAATATTTTTACAAAAATATCACCAATCATTTATAGTTGGCATATGAAGGATTAGTAAGATTTGCCAAGGTTTCTACATTTTAAAATAAATTTCCATCCTTAAAATCATCCCTGCATGAAGGCTGAAAAAATGAAAAATCACGGTGCTCGTATCACATACGCCCTACAATTGTTACCCATAATTTTGGTCGTCACGATGATGTATTGATGATGGTGTACTCATGCTCTTCATTAGAACATTTTCCTGAGAAAAGTTACTTTCTTCTCTTTCTAGAAATATGATTTTTGAGGAAGGTTCACAGGCTGCCAATACATTTGCCTGCGAGAATGCATGATTCTCGCAGGCTGACTTAAGACAGGATGCGAGAGGTTCTCACTGTGCATAACTACTAGGGTGAGAACACTTTCTAAAGAAGGGAAAAAGAGGAATTCTCGAAGATTCTAGAAGGGAATCTTCTAGAAGGATGAGATGGCATTCAAATGCTTATTTAAGTACTGGATTTCCTGATATTTTGGGATCATTCCTATCCAAGTAACTAATCCATTCTCTCCTATATATTGAGGGAATTCTCATGGAAAAGGGTTAAGATGCATAGGGGCAAGGAAGCATTGGAGGATTAGTGAATGATTGTGTGAAGGACTGATGCTACAGTAGCTAGGAGACTCCAGCAAGTTCATTTAAAGTAGTTGATCTTCTTCATGCAAGTGAGCAAGTGTGTGTGTCGGAGACAAGGGCCATCGAAAGGAGACTTGTGACATCAAGGCTCAGGTTGTAAGTTTCACTTTCTATTAATATGATACAGTAATATGTCTCTTTCCCATAAAGTTAGATCTACTTTATTGCATAACTCCTTGATCATATGCATAGATTAGATATTGAATATATTGTGCTTTCTTTACTCCACTTGGTTTGTACTGTTTTGGTCTTGACTGTACGAGAGCATTGGAGCGAAGCGGGAGAAACAAAGACCAACGGAAGCGATTATAAGGTATGCAACTTGTTCTAGCCTCTTAGTTCATTCAATAGTTAGAATCTAGGGAAAGAGTATTATTCTGTCTTGTTTTGTTCTAGATGCAGGTGGATCTAGGGAGATCGGTTTGTGTCCGCACTTACAGATTTATCCTATAACAAAATTGGTGACTCCACTGGGGAACTATCCTATTTTCTTTGGCTTTTGATATTTTTCTGTGGCCATTTGCTCTCGTTTCATTTTTCTCCTGTCGTATCAGTCTCTGAGTCTTCAGGATATCCTAATAGACCTTCTGGGTCTAGAAGCTTGTTGACATTTCACTTCATTTTTCAAATTTTTGATTAAGTTCAGGGATTCTCGCACTGCACCTCATTGCAGCCTGCAAGAACTGGTAGGGTTCGCACTCTGCCTATATGTTTCAGTGCGAGGTCCTCGCACCTTGCTCAAAGGTTGCCTGCGAGAATCAGTGATTCTCGCACTGTGTTACATTGTTTTCCTGCGAACATCATTTTTCAAAAAATTGATTTCGGGTTTTGATCTTTCTGACTGCCCAGATTAGTTAGAATACCTTTTATGAGTTTCCTAGATCAATGATTGATATATTTCTTGCTTTTGTTTGCATGCTTGAACAATCTTAGGGTTTCAAGTCTTTTCTTGTCTTTTGTGGCTTCACTTTCGTTTCTTAGCTTTTCTTGGCAAAATCATTCTCTCTGACTTCAAAAGTTGAATGTATCTGATTAGTTAAGAACCAGTGATTGGTTTGAAAGTTAAGTTTGCTTGGTTTTTCTCATTTTCTTATGATTGAAAGATCATTTTCTTTTGCATTTGAAGAAACTTAATTGGTTTGCATTGTATTTTTTCTTTCATTGAAGAGTAGATTGGGTTATTTGCTTATTCATTGAATTGATTTTCTGCTCTCTCATTGGTATAGTGAGAGTTCTTTTTTAAAAGTGAACACAAGTTTTTCTTTCATCAAATTGTTTTTGTCATTTATAAAACATTGAAAATCAAATTTTAGAGATTGTTGAAACTTTGAAAAAGACATAATAGTTATTTATTAAGTGATTGTTTGCATTGACATTTGAAAGGAAATTGTGCATTGTAGTACAAGGTTGATTTGAAACACATTCTCTCTCTTTGATACATAGGATTCATTGAATGAAAAGTGCAATACTTCATTCTCATCCTTGCATTGTTGGGTCAGAGTCATACACCATCATTTTCACTTCCGTTACCTTTGAGTAAACAACAGCCTTTAATAACACTGCGTAATCATAAAATTTATCTAGTAACTCTTTTCTAGGACTCTTTTACACCAACATTTAGCTAGGCTAGCGCTTTGGAGTAGGAAGAGAGATACACTCTCCAAAATCACAAAACACACAGTAGCATCTTGTGTTAGGGAGCGTTAAATTCCATTTGCAACATCTTGTCCTGGGAATCCCTTCTCACACAAGGGTCAAGCACTAGGTCGCATTGGTATTGACAGAGTTACTCACCCTGCTTTGTTGGTATCAGTGTAGAGATTGCAAGTATTATGGGGGTCACTCACGAGGTATACCCACAATGATGAGTGGAAACCTTTTGGGTTGATTTTGGGCTCAATACCCTGCCCTTGCGTGTGGATCGGACTGTCGACTGTTTCCCCAGGCATTACTGTTGTTTGTGGTGACCTTAGTGGCCTATCTCTCTAGGTTCTTACCCAAGGTGACTGTGGAGGGGAAAGTCTTCACAGTACCTGGAATTGATGTTGACCAAACTCACTCGGGCTCCTTGGAGGGTATACCCACAATTATGTGTGGAAGCTTGCACCAGGGTGTAAGTCCATTAAGCAGGTCGTTAGCGTAACTTTTCTACCCTAGCCCCGCCCCTTCTCGTCTCTTTGTTGCGACGTTGGATTTCATCACCAACTAGTGGCTTCGAAATTAGAAGGTCTTGTTTGCTTGGTGATTGATTCCTAGATTTTATTTACTAGCACGTGTTGTTCATTTCTCGAAGTTGACCATAGGATTTTCTTCGTGAAGTTTGTCATTTGTTCACAATAGCTCCACCACGACGTTCACGTAGAATGCAAGTTTTGTCTCCAGAACATCCTGAAGGCACTCAACCCTTGTCTACCGCTGCACCAACGGGCTTCTCTCAGCCAAGTGAAGTCCAAAACCCTACCACGCCACAAGTGGAAAGAACTGATTCTCTAGAGCATTTTCGAATTACCAATACTCCAGAGGACTTTCGAATTCACCCTCATTCTGAACAACCGAATCGAAAACTGACTTCTTCCAAAGAATTAGTTGTGACATCTTTTGGATCAACCGTTGGACCTTTTCTGGGCACAGAAGGGAAAGATCCTTTTTGGTCTACACGTTTTAATCCCCGAGCTCTGTTTGGTCCTGATCCACCTGTGGTCTTCAGACTCACTCAACCTGAGGTTTCTGAGGCAGAGACTGTTCTGTTGACTACCACTTATCACTTTACTGTCCCTGCTGAAATGGCCAATCTCCCGAATACTACGAGTGTTCTAACCGGTTTCACTACAGCTAGTCTTGCTCCTATAAACATGCAGCAAACGCCTAATGTCATTCCGACATTGCCACCCGGATATCGTGCGTTGAATCCAACTCCTCCACAAACCCCATCCATTTCTCTTGGTGGTCCTTCTTCTCCTGGACACCCTAATCCCGGTTCTATTCCGACACTCCCTCAATTTCCTTCTGGACAACCTTTCTTGTTTTCTGTTGGAAATCCTAATCCTAGTGGCACGATCCCGTCCTTTACACCAAACGTGCAGATTCCCATTGGTGGAAAAGGTAGTACTATTCCTTTTCCCTTTCCCAGACACGTTCCCATTACGACACAACCTCCAATTAGAACACAACTTCCGGTTGGAACACAACTTCCGGTTGGGACACCACCTGGGATAGGGGGACCAACCTCACCTTTAGGACAAAATATACCTGATCCTTTGGCCCAGTATTGGAATCAGATATTACAAAATCCTCCTCAAACGACTGGGGGGCAGCAATTTCCTATCCCTACTATAGGCCAACCATTTCCAGGTTTACCCAATCCTATTTGGGGTACGCATGCCCAAACTAATGTCCCCACTCCAGGTTACAATCTTTAGGGTTACTATCCTATCCAACCACCACCGAATCAACCTGGGTCTTCTCATTATCTGCAGACCACTTACGGTCCTATTGGTTTACCAACAGGGCTTCCTCCGCGATGTCACCAATACCCGCAGGTGAATCGACAATTACCCTTTCTTGCTACTTTGGATTTGCCGGATTTGTCTAGGATTTTAAACGATCCTATTTTTCACTCTCCCCAATGGCCAGTTATTCCAGCCAAGATTTCATCGGACATTCCTAAATTCAACGGCAAAGCAGGAGAGGACCCAAATAATCACGTTATGACTTTTCACTTATGGTGTTCGTCCAACTCATTGATGGATGACTCCATCCATTTACGTCTTTTTCAACGAACCCTTACCGGTTCTGCTGCGAAGTGGTACATTGAATTGCCACGAGGTTTCTTCTCTGATTTCAATAGCCTAGCTATGGCTTTCCTTACGCATTACTTGTTACCGATCCGTTATGATACGAGAACCGAGATTTTGACTTCCTTCAAAACAACAAAAGGCACTCATATCTCTGATCACATCCATGAGTGGAGAAGGAGACGACGTCTCATTAAAATTGAACTCCCCGATCAGTTACTGGCTGAATGGTTTACAAAATCCTTTGTGAACGAAATCGGTAAAGACATTTCCATGGGTGGTGTTGTCACAGAGGAGCAGGCTATAAGTCGTGCTCAGTATCTTGATCTCGTTTATTCGCAAATGGGAACCCTTTATGATTTGTTACCTAAGTTGCCTCATCCTGGTGCTTCCAGCACTTCAACTACTCCAGTTGCCTCGCATGCAGCTGATGGTGTGATTGGTACTACTCAAGCCCACTCACATTCTATTTCAAGCACAACCCCTAAATCTGCTTCTTCTAATGTACAAAATGCTCCGTCTCCTGCCGCTCCCACCGGTAAAAATTCTGAGGTCAATGCTGTCCAAACTACCCCAGCCGGTAAAAAAAAATCTAAAAAGGGGAGA